>JAEIIF010055287.1:0-11611 GCA_018874455.1 Drosophila trapezifrons
AGTTTCAGTAATTTGGCGATAGTTAGTCAGTTAGACGTATAGGGAACACCCAAATTATCTTTAAAATTTTATTATATCGAAAATATCGATAGTTTTGTGAGATATCGATATTTGTTTTGTTATATTGTACAATTCTTAAGGAATTTGTAATTAAAATGTAGCGCATTTTTAATTGTTATAAACAAGATCAGCTCTCCAATAACGGCTTATCGATATTTTTTAATAAATCGATAGTTTTGTAGTAAAATGATCTTTATTTCGATACATTTTAATTTATTCTACATGTAGATATTTTAATCATAATATTATATCGATAGCATTGTATCGATATATATTCTGACAAACTAATAATATTGATATTCGTATAATAAATCGATATTTATTTGAATGCGTAATTTTATCGATACCAGTTTATCGATATTTTAACTATCGATGATCATTGAGTGAGATACATTTTTATCAGGTGATCGTGGGGTCCAATAAGAGCCAGCGCTGGGCCATCCATGCCCTGAGGCCCTATGTCCTGGCCTTCCGTCGGGAGTGCGCCAAGCTGGACTTGGACGATGAGACGCCTTTTATTCTGGGCGACGCCTTCCACAAGCCAATCAAGTTCTACATAGACCTGGTGGAGGAGGTTTTTAACTACTTCTACAGCGGTCACCAGCAGCTGGAGTGCGCCGAACACCTGCTGGATCCCGCGGACCTAAAGAGCCTGGAGAACTATCAGGAGCTGTTGGCCCCCAACGAGGACTTTGACGAGTACTTCATGTATAACATGAGCTTCTGCAAGTGCCTGAGCGCGCCGCCCAAGTGCGTTTCCGTAGTCCGGGACGATCGCAGTAACGAGAAGAGGGACATCATAGAGGCCTATGTGTCGAAGGCCAAGAAGTCGCGCTGTGCCAGGCGCTTCTATAAGATGGCGGAGCCGAGGACGAGACCCGAGAGGCGTTGGAACTCTGTAACTAGCCCCATTCTCAGGAACTCGGTGAGCATCACCTCGACCAACTCGCTGCTCCAAAGGCACGCGTCGCTGCATCATGAACGCAGCCTGAAGTTTTATTTGGAAACCGCGATCAGCGATCAGCTCGTCCCACCCAATCAAATTCCTGGTTATTTAAGTTAAATACACAAAGTTTCACGGCAACTGTGCTTACTGCTCTTCAAAGTGTTTCTGCTTGTGGCTCTTGAGTTCAGTTTGGTGTGTGTTTTCACCTCAAAGCACTCTCTCTTAATTGAAACCAGGTAAAGTTTTCATTTCACTCGAGTGCAACACCACCTTCCTGCGAGGCTAAGTTTCGAGTATGTTGTGGTATTTTTCCGGTTGATTATTTCAATTAAATGAATGAATTTGGGAATGAATGTAACATTTGTAACTATAATTTGTGGCTTAACTCTATCAAGATATATTAGTTCAGGTTTTAAGAGAGTTTTTAAGTTATTCCATCAATGGTGTTATGATACTGAATTAAAAACTTCATTAATTAGAGTTTTCATTAGAGGCTTGACAGCAACCATTCGATTTTACGTAAGTGCGAGCAAGACGACTATACGCACTTTAAATGTATAAGGTATCATAACACCAAGTGCGAGCAAAACGACTATACGCACTTTCAATGTATTAAAGTATTGAAAGTGCGTATAGTCGTCTTGCTCGCACTTATGTAAAATCTTATGGCCTCTTATGCCTCTAATGAAAACTCTAATTAATTAAATTTTTAATTCAGTATCATAACACCATAATGTATTTTTATTTAATTATTAAGTCTGGCAAACAAGGTTTCCATGCCTCAAATGCCACTCGAATGCATTTATGGTATAGAAACATTATTTTAGATAAAAATATTTAATATTAATCATAAATGCCCAAACTTATGAGAATTAAAGCCCCAAAACTTGTAACTTACCATGTAAATGCGCATTTTACGCAATAAATCGGAGTCTTAAAAATCCTTAAAACACCATAATCGATTATGTGCAAATTATAGACATTACAATATATATTTAAAAGGCCCTCTTGCCTTTGCGTGCTTAGCTGATGGACTAAATGACTATGCTTTCTACTTATTTATAGTGAGAAACGTGCATTTAATGACGAGACTATAAATAAATCAGATTCGCTTGGCTAAAAAACAATGTGAAGTGACGGGGCGAATGCAAATGCTAAATTTGTATCGCATGGCTGCGTCGTCGTTGTATCCGTACTATATTACGTATACGCGGCGTATGCGTAATATAGAACACGTATACGCAGGGGTCCCTTGTGTACTCACCGATCTGGCGCCGGAGGTGATGCGAGCACTCTGGGAGCGCGTTGCCGGCCGGCGTCGTCGATAGCCAGGCGTGCCGCCCTCGGGCGTGGCACTGCCGGAGGCACTGGGCATCCCATGGATGACCGTCTCGATGCTGGCGCCCGTGGCACAAATGGAGGCGCTTCGTGTCTTCTTCTGCATGCGATGATGCATTGGGGAGATGTCGTCCACCATACTGGCACCTCTCTAGCTTCCCGTCAGCCGCCTGGGAAATTCCGGTCGTCCTCTACCTCGTCCTTCTTGGGCCTCTGTGTCTGCTCTGGCTCTCTGTGCAAGTCTAGAGTTTCTATGTTCGTGCTCTAAGCAAATCGTGCTGTGGTTCTAGTTGCTCTATTTTGCAGCCTCTTTGTTGCATAATTCATAATCTGAGTCTTGGTTTAATGTGTGATTGTTTTTTGAGTTGCTTTTGGTTTGGTCTGTGGTGCACTCTGCAAATAAATGGCGACAAGCAAAAAGAAACAAATGCAGACAACATTTAAATGAAATTTCAAATCAAAATTGCACAGTTCTCGAATATATGTATTTTCGGTCGTGACAAATTTCTAGCTGGCCAAGTTTTTACATAAAAATAACCCAAAGGAAAAGGAAAAGCAAAAGTGAGGCAGCAGTGGCAACGAAAAGCGAATTTCATCTGGCGGCTACGCACAGAATGTATTTGTAACAACATGCAACATAATTTGCTGTGTGATTTTTCATTTCGCACCGACGGCCTGCCGGCCATTAAACATCAAATTACTCTGTTTTTGTTTTTCCCCAAGCCCCCGACACTTTTTGAATTTATTTATAAACATGCCTCGCGCGCGCTTCTCTCTGGTTGGAACTGGGTCAGCCAGACCCCGAGACCGAGAACGACAAATTGCCACAAAACCAATCCAAAATCCGTCCAAAAGGGGGATCAAGCCTTTAGGGAATTGTGGTTAGTATTCAGATTGTATAAGGTTTGGAACTGAATGTTATGCAAGTTTGCCTGGTGCCTGGATATTGACTTGTACAATTTTTAGATTGGTTTCTCTTATATAAGTTCGAATTCAGCAACTAACATTTTTTTCAAGCATTTAAAGTTCCAAAGTTTGCTAAGAAAATAAATAGTTTCTCCTTCAAGATTCTTTTATTATTATTAGCTAAATAGTTTCTACAATGTTTCAGCTTGGCATTTTCAGCTAAGGTTTTGTGGTTTCTATTCAATTTGTGCACTTGCAATTGGTACTGCAATGTGGTATGAGTTATGGTTAATTTTAATTGTGAATCATCCGAATTTAGTTTGACTTGAGTGCAGCTTTCTAGTTCTAATTATAGGGTTATGACACTGCAGTGATAATTTCATTAACTGAAGTAGTTTTTCGAATTTTTCTAATGATATCTTTATTGAGCAAAAATGATATAATATTTATAAACTCGAGAGATTTTGAAAAAATAACATTTTGAACAAAAAACGAAAAAAAAAAATTGTATTTAGAAATTAAACCAAATAAAAGTAACAATATAGTGTCATAATAACCTAAAAAATAGTGCAATTTTAAATGACATGTTTTATTTAAAAAGTTTAACACAAAATACAAATATTATATTTCTCATATTCACTCCTCATATATGGATATAAATATGGCTTTAATTTGCAATTTAAAAATGTTAGTTCTCTAGATAACGTGAATTTTCTACTCATTACATTTTAAGGTCTAGATTTAATTCCCAAAATATTTAAAGAGTTTTGAAACTAATGCTCTTTCTGAAACTATTTTATAAAATACAAACCGCTAGGAAAGAAATTCCAGGTATTTCCAAATCAAGTATTTTATTTCCAAAGTTCTTTAGGAATTATTTCAAAAATATTTCCGTGATTACAAACATTTTGATTTCATAAGCAGCTGACGGGTTCCAAACATTTCCCCCAAGCTTTTAGTTTATTTTTTGTTGTTATATCCACTTGATCTTGTGCTTCTCAAGAGTCCGATAATCACGTAATTCTCAGAGGCTAAAAATACATTTCTTTATATTTTCTTCGGTGGCTAACCCTTGCATAAGATTTTGAACTCGGAAAACTTTCGTATGGGGCAAACATTTCCCAATCGAGATGTAAATAGAGTTGTGGAAACTATAAGGTAAACTCTCCCTCCCACTCTGGAGAAAGCTAAAAGGAGCAAGTGCGCCCTGCAGACTCTAATTGACACTAATTGCCATTTGCAGCGAGTAAATATATATATCTATATCCCTGGGCTGTGTTCGCGAAGTGAAATCCATTTCTCAGCTGAGACAAGGGAAATTGCATTTTCCAGGGAGAGTGATTCTCCCAACGGCAGGCCAATCAAAACATATTCCTAATCCATTTAGGCTTCCTGTTCGCTCCCTGGGACATGCATCATTAGCCGCAGGAGAGCAGCGGTGGTGTCCTGTGCCCTCCCCTGCCATCTGGCCATCGTGTCCTTATCCACTTTGGCTCTCTAATCAGGTTACGCTCTCCCTCTCATCTTGTCATCCGCTCCTGCAGCTCCTTAAGTGCACTTTCTGGCGCTGTCGCCGCCAAGCGACTTGATGAACTTGCAGTTTTCGGCCACGTACCCTCAAGTGCTTGCCACGTCTCGGGCTAAGCTCTCCCTCCAGAGTAATTAACTTGCGCGAATGATTAAAACATAAATAATTAAAAACGCCACCCTTGTTCACCCCTTTATTTTATTTTGTGTTTCTGGAGAACAAAAGATTCGGGCCAAGTCCCGCCCAAGTAAATAATGCAAAGTGTGCTTTGAAGGAACAAAAAAAAAAGAGAAAAACTGGGGGGGAAGAATAAATACATAAACTTGAAAATGTTTTTTACGTGGCAGCATATGCGACAACAGCTTGGAGATAAGCAGGCAGCGGCACTGCGAGAAATAAGCTTGAAATTAAGGTGCAAAATGGGGGTTAAGTCACTTAAGGGGATTTTCGGGAACTTTAGAAAGTCAGATTTATCGGAAACCTTTGAGAAATATGCTAAAATAAATTAAGGCAACGGTGTTAAATTTAATTTATATTCAAAATTAGCTCGTAGCTTCGATTATATAACAAAAAATAGATTTAAACTATTATTTTGAGTATTTAATATAGTTCTGAATACAAACAAAAATTCGTTTCTCAAACAAAAATGCCAGAAAAACCAAACTCGCTGAGTTCTTGGCTAAAATATCCGAACCTTGGCTTAAAGCCGCTTAAAGAGCTAAGCAAACTTTCCCTGCTACTTTACGCTTGATTTGCCACCCATTTTGCCGCTAAGCCGAGAATCCAGCGATGCATTACCAGGACGCACGAAAAAGGACTCGGAAATAGGGATAAAGGGTACGGATAAGGGTATGGGCATGGGTACGGGTACGGGTAGGGTAACGGGTACGGATAAGGTTTCCCGTGATGATTTCAGCTGACCCATCCAGTCGTGCATGAAACTCCTGGCCACATGATGATGAAGTCGTCATCGAAGGCTCCTTTGTCAGCAGCTCTCTGGATCCCCAGGCTTCGAAAGCTGTCCTGCCTCGCCTTGTTTGCATTCAATTGATGCCGCAGGCAGTTGGCTAACAACAACATCATGGCCAAGAGCCCCCGGTGCGTGGCTATGTGTGTCCTCCTAATTGGCCAACACACACATGGAGCTCGCTCGCTCCAGAGACGAGACGAGCCTTTAAAGCCTTTCGTAGCCATGGTCTTTGCTATTAATTTTCATTTTTATGTTTATAGACTTTTCCCGGAATTCAATGCCATATTAGTGGGTGGAAAGGCTGGTCATTTGCTTTTATGGCCCAATATGACGGGGCCGCACTTTCTCGCCAACCTTATCGTGTGGCCTGTTGCTAGTTATTAACATAAATATATTTTTTGCTTCAATTTTAGTCATTGTTTTTGTCATACCCAGTATCCAGTGGGAGGGGAAAGGGTATATGGTTTTTTCTGGAATTCTTTTGAATAATTAATTATGAAAATACTAAATACAGGACATATTCACAACCTTTAATAAAATATTGTTGCATTTTAGTAAAGAAATACAAAAGTTATAAAAACGTTACAACAGGCTTGTTACGATAAGTCAGCTTTGGTCACACTAAGCGATAGGCTGTGCTCTCGAGACAGTCCATCGAGAGCGGCTGTCAAAAGCGAGTGAGAGAGGGATCAGGGTTAGAAAGAAAGCTTAATAGCTATAGCTCTTAAGAGAGATTAATAAAAAATCATGTAAAAATACAAATAAAGACAACTTACTTATTATTAAAACAAACCTTACTTTATCCTTTATTTATCTATTACATTCTACGTCAACAGAGCAAATATTACATTAAATATTACCATTATAGTTGCTCTCTATTATATTTCCTCTCAACCGCTGTCAAAAAGTATGCAATGCCCAACTAGAACCTCCTGCCGGGTATCTAAAGGTCGTGGTCATGTTTGTGTTACTCGTACCCCCGCTTAATCAGGCCACCCAATGATGTGGATGTGGACAGATGATGACAGCTGGCCACGGTTCCAGGCAACTTAAGCTATCGCACAAATGTGACCGAAAAGTGCGTTGGTCTGGGGCTCACTTCAGCCTACCAATATCCCAAAAAAAATCCCCGATAAAGTGTCACCAGATACCGCGCGTATGGCCTGATGGGTTCCCAGTGAAACTCGACTATCTATGGGGGGTTTTTTGGAGGGTGGCCACTGGAGTGTTCAAGGCTGGCTGGTGCCAGCCACCTGAGTGGAGGAAAAAAAAGGTGAAACAATCAAGCTCAGTTGAGCAGAACTGCCAACAAAATTGATTTCAATGGAAAGCGATTGTGGTCAACCTTGAATTGGTTTTAAATATATTATAATTTATTTGTGTTTAACCAGCGGTTAAACAGAATTAATGAAAATATTCAACAAAAAATAGTAAAGCAAATTTAAATGGAATTAAAGTTTGATTTTCTGGAATTGGTGATGATAATGATGATAGATATGGAACTATTTCTACTGATAAAATGCTGTTAATGTTTCTCGGATTGTAAAAACAAGGGTATTTTAGTTATCCAAACATTTTGCATTTGTTTCACTTTTAAATAAATATTTATTTGAATTTTTGTAAAGGTAAATAGTGAGAAAATAATACAATTTCAGTGACCTAGCTTGTTCAGTGCCAAACGCATATCGATATTTATGAAAGTAAATTTAAATAAATAAAAGAAGTAAACAAACTGAAACAGAAAAGTACAAATTAAAGAAATAAAATGTAGCGATCCCTAAGGAAATTCCCTATAAGCTCATCATCTATGCGCTCTCTTTATAGATTTTTTCGTCTGAATTTATATTCTGTTGCTGACATGACTAAGAAACTGAAACAATTCTATATTAAATAATGTTTATATTAAATCAGCCAGACTATTTATTTTCTGGCTGGCAGAGCTAATGTATACACAAGCATAGTTTTTCCAGGAAGCTTTCGGATTCATCTCCTTTAACGATTGATGATGACCCTGGGCCACGCCTCCATTGTGTAGGCCGCTTCCCTTAAACATACGTCCACGTCCCCCGCATCGTCGTCGTCCTTGTTGTCCTTGTTATCGGTGTGACAGTTTGTGTCGCTGTCGTCGCTTCGTGTTCGTTTGTTTGGTGTTTCCCTTTGAGTCTCATCTCTTGTCGGCCATTTGTGTTTATTTCCATGGCCAAGCTCACCGCTCACCAGCTCACCAGCACACCTGTTGCTGTAAAATTAATTTCAATGGGTCACAGGTGGCTACTGGCCACCGGGGCTGCCTTAAAGGTCAGGGCCAGAGTCAGATAGCTTCAACATCTTCTCATTATTTCGGTTTTTACTGTCTTGATTTGCGACATTAATCCTAAGCCACTGGGAGCAGATCTTCATCTTCATCTTCTGGCAGTGAAATAATCCCGAGCAGCTTGTCAACACAAATGAGCTAAATAAAAACGAAAAGTTTTTATTGCGCATACGCCGCGTTGTCGCTGGTGCTTTTCTTTTATTCGCTCTAATGGCAAACATGAAAATTAGCTCTGAGCTATTTTATTCCCTCACCACGCGGATGAAAACAAATTTGAATGATTAAATAAATTATCTAGCATTTGGGAAAAGAATTTCCACGTCCAGAAAATCAAAAAATCACGATGAAATGGCTCTTCTAAGAGATCATCAACCTATAGGAACCATTTTATTTGTTGTCTAGTTTGACCAACGTTTCGATCTGCTTGACATTAATTTATAGCCATTTTGATGGTGCTTTTTCCCTCGGTTAAAGTGGCTAAACAAACGGAATTTCTCGCGCCTTTGATTTCTTGTTTAATGTTCAACAAATCGATGAGAGTCAGTCGCTCTGACTCAGAAAGGCAAACGGAAAATCTGTTGCGGCAATTTTATTTATTTTCTCCGAAAGATTTTCCAAATCGTTGCGCAAAATCGAGCTCAAGGGCAGATTATGGTGCTTAATGTGCTGTATCCTTCGTCTCGAGTCTGCGAGTCCTCCACGAATCCCTGTCTGTTTAGTTTAAACTTCACGTCCTGTACGGTGATTATGACACATGCTGGCAGGGTCGGGGTGTGTGTACAGGGGGTGGTGTGTGTGTGTGTGTTTATTCCACCTTTGCCGCCTGCTGTTTACTTCAAGTGGTAAGTATTTTTCCTGGGCCCTGGGCCCTCTTATTCCCAATTTAGATTCAAATCAAGCCCAGAGTCGGGGGGCGGACGCAGATGTTTACCCAAAAAATTCACTTCATTTAGTTTGTGACAGGATAAATAAGGCGATCCCACCGCTCTCTTTGAAGTAAGGAGTGCGGGGTAAGGAGTGTGTGTCATAATTAACTATAGCATTTTGTGGGGGAATCCCCTTCGGTATCTGTTGAACGGCAATTTGGCCCGAAATAAATCAGAAGAATTTACGATTTTCTTTTCTTTGCCCTAAGCTCCCTCCCTTAATTGGTCTCCTGCATTTGATTTCACATTCTCGGGGCCTTTGTTCGATTTTATTATGGCAATTGGATTTTCACAGTTGGCTCGTTTGAGGAATTTTCTTTTTTCCTCCTCTTTTTGCCACATACAACATGTATTTACCGGGAAAATGCTTTTGATTCTGAATAATTGAGAAGGGGACGTGGGACAGAGATTACTTGGCATAAGGAATTTCTTAGGGAATTAACTTGGTCAACTGAGGAATTCCTAGAGGCAATTGCATAGAATGGAGCTTCAGAATGAAGCTTCAGAATGTCCTTTTTATGTTTGCTTTTTTGGGAAAATCACTTCTAAAATAACTTGGATACTTTCATCATAGTTTTGTGGCTATTTCTTGATCGAATTTAAGTCAAAAGTGTGTAAAATTGATGATTCTTCATAAGTTAAACTGTAAAAAGCCCATCCTGCTAATCTCTCCTCTAATCCAAAGCCAAATTACCCCATTTAGATCGAATCAAAACGGTTCAAACTATTAACTTGCACCATTTTCCTTACACTCCACTGCTTTTCCGATTTTCCTCCTATTTTTTCCCTCGCAATCCTTTCAGCTGGAATCAATTGCCACTTCCTTTCTTACACATCGATCTATCTGATTTGCAAACTCTTTATGTCATTCCGTTTGCCTGGACACTGCTGCTGACCCAGACAGTTGCAATTATGTTCCCTCCAAGGATGAGAGATTCTGCAGAAGGAAGCTGGCCAGTGTCCAAGATAGGAAATAGCCAAAGGAGAAGGGACTTGCCGCTTGGGAAATACTCCCAGGAAAATGGATAAAAAGTTGAGTTGAGCTCCGGAATTTATTCGCATTTGAACTGCTGTTTGTTTGGCTTGGCCAGGGTTTGGTTTCAGAGCTCGGAGTTCTGCTTGCTGGCAGCACTTTAAGTGTGTGCATAAATATTTTTGTTAGTTGTGTCTGCCGCCCCAGGAGGGGGCGAGAGTTATGCGGCGGAAGTGTGTCCCACTTCACAGGCAACCCAGGAACTGGCAGGAGCTCCACTCGACGCCACACCACTTGCTAACCAATTGTCACTGCCAGTGGAAGCCCCCAGTCACGTTTCCTTTGCTCAACTAAAAATGCGGTTGCTCTACAGAGAAGAAAAACATTTTTAAACTACGATTTAGGGATTTTTAAATATTAAAAAAAAATTAAATATAAAGGATGTTTCCCTTCCAGAAGTATGCCTTTAAAAAAAATATAAAACCCATTAATCATTTTTGTAGCTCTTATAGCTTTTTCCCTAGTTCCTAAAACCCTTTTTTCCTTCAGTGCAAGGACAGACCCAGGAACAGGAACACGGGGCCTGTCATGTTCATCGCATCCTCGGGCTGACAAAGAGTCCAAAGAGCAATGACAGGGGGCGACATCGTTTTTGGAGGGCTAAGTGGCGGGTGGCTGTGGATATAAGCACATGGACATGGAGCTGCCAGGAGGTGGACAATGCCGCGACCTGGCCAAAAAACCGGTTCAACCTTTTGACATATGCGAGCGGCATAGCCAGGGGGGTATGCCTGTGATGTTACTGCCCCAGCTCTAGATCCTACTCCTGCTCCTGGTCTCTGTTCCTGCTCCCTGCTCCTGCTCTCTGTTCCTGCTCCTGCTCCCTGCTCCTGCTCCCTGCTCCTGCTCTCTGTTCCTGTTCCTGTTATCAATGCCAGGTGCAGGCAGAGACAAGGAGCAGTAGGCTCTCAGGATACCGGCTTTGTTGCCGGGACACTCTTCACTCTCCACTTAGTTAGTGCAGCTTTTAATTGAATTTGGAAATTTGGGAAGAGCCAGAGCCAGAGCCAGAGCAATCTGGCCAATCCATTCGGCGAATTCGGTTATGACCAAGGATGGATGCGCCGTCCCCGGCGCTGTCTCCTCGCTTCACCTTCCCAAGCAATTAGTGGTGGCTCTTCAGTTGCTCAAACTCTAATGGAATTAGTTGTTAATTCGATTTGCCATAAAAGCAGGACCTGGTCCCGCAGGACGTGTGCCTTTGTTGGCACTGTCGTATTCCGTAGGGGTGCACGTACATATATCAGTGTTGACTATTTTTAGTCGAAAATAAAGGTCAAACGTCAACTGTTTCTTAATATATTTAAATTTAGTGACGAAATTGGTTTAATATAATATTAAATTTCTGTAGAAAGTTGAAGGATATATAATAAATAGCCTAGAGGGGATGTAGTCAAAAATGTTCGCTTTAAATTTAATGAATTTGGAATTATTAGATCATGAAGTTGCTATTTTTGCTGAGCTTGTGTTGCTTATGGTGTTGTGATACTGAATTAAAAACTTCATTAATTAGAGTTTTCTTTAGAGGCCTGACAGCAACCATAGGATTTTACGTAAGTGCGAGAAAGACGACTATACGCACTTTCAATG
>JAEIIF010055289.1:0-10021 GCA_018874455.1 Drosophila trapezifrons
TCTAGCTAACTCGAGGTCTAATCGGCTTAACTTCTCATACGTAAGTCAAGACTCGACTATTTTTAAAATAAGTACAATAAGAAGTTGTGTTTTTACAAAGCTAACATCGTTTTCTCTCTCTGTACGCTGTCGATCAGCTGTGGCACGTTAATGTTGCTGCTGCCTCGAGGTCGATCCCTCTCCCTGGATTGCTATCAAAACGCAGCGCTGTCGGTGGTGCCTTCACCCTTTGCAGTCGTCGCCTTGCCGCCGTCTGTCCGCGAAACCCCTTCCACCTTAATACTCCGCTCCTGCAGGCCTGCCTGCACTCCGCCCCTGTGCTCTGTCCGTCCGTAAAGTGTCAATGCACTTGTTCTTGTTTCAGCCTTTGTGCTCGTCAGTGTGTGTGTGTGTGTGCGACGACTGTGAGATTGTGTTTGCCGGCGCGGTGCGTGTGTGTGCGTGTGTGCTTGAGTGCGTCGTCTTCACGTGCGTCGCCTCCTGCTGTTTTGGACTCCCCCCACACCCCCAGCTCCTTCCCAGAGCCCCTCGTGGTCCCATCCAGTGCTGGGCACCCAGGTTGTTCAATCCTTTTGGCTTTCCGTTTTTCAAGCACTGGTCCTCCTCCAGCAATGTTGATGCACTGAGAGAAAGCTTTATGAACTAGCTAAGAGTTCTAGCTAAAATTTAAGGTATAGATAATCGATGGTCCAAGGTTTAGTTTCGTATCAAGCTGGGATCAAGCAATCATTAGATTCCTTGAGATTACGGATATTATTGAGAATATGAAGAAAAATATACTGGAAATTGCCCTTATAACTAACTGTAAAATATTTGATTTGTAAAACCTATTATTAATTTATTTTTAGGCTTACATATTGAATTAATATTTAACAGTTGCTATGATTATTAGTTTAAAACAGTGCTGCCCACAGCCCTGACTCACGAGTCAGCAAATTTCTCGGCCCGACCTCTGCCGGCACACGCACAGTATGCACAGAATGTACTGTTGAGGGGTTAAATAGCTATTTTTTTAGTAATACCTATCTTTTTTGTAATATAAATAAATTTAGCTATTATTTTGACATAATAATCAATCTATTGCCTGGGCACCACAGGCTTAAACGATATAATTCAATGATTTAAAGGATATTTATTCCCTTAATATAAACTTTTTTATCTTGTTAAAATTTTGATCACTTAAAATTTATTTAGATTTGAATTTCAGTTCGAAAAACGAAGTTCTTTCGGTGTTATTTCGCCTTCCTGGCAACCGTCGTCTGCCTCGAGTGCCGTCTGCCCCAGCCACAGACCCAGCCACCATTCCTGACCCCGACGACGACGCCTCTGCGACCCCTCCTGCAGGCCACCCCTGGCTGTGTGTTGGGTCGTTGCTTCGTTTCATTTCGTTTCGTTTGTTCGCTGGCTGCCTTTGCACTTTGGTGCATCCTTGTCTGGCGTTTGAACTTTTTGTTGCTTTTTCGCTGCGTTGTTTGGCGTGCAATCTTTGTTCGGCAGACGTCTGGCCGAGTGTTCGAGTGTGTGTGTGTGTGTGTGTCTGTGAGTGTGCGTGGCGAGTATCTGTGTGCATTGGCATTTGACTCCATTTAAAGTTTGCCTCGCTTTATTTTGCAAATAAAATTAACTCCAGCGATTGCCAGCAGCATGGAAGTGGAAGTGCAAGTGAAAACTTGCCGAAGATGTGAGTTGCCAAGTGCTTATCTCCATCTCCTTCCCACAGATTGCTTTTCGTTGCACCTTCCGCAATACCAACACCACTGCAGCAGTCAGTCTGGCATTTGCTAATGAGCAACGCATAAATATGAAATGGGCACACATTAGCTCAAGGGTTAAGGGGCTTTTCCAGAGGAGAAAGGGAGCAGAGACATTAGTATCTGAGAGAGAGTGTATTGTGTGCATAGCAGACTTTGATGGTAAGTGCTTTAAATGGTCTTCAGAGACGAGATTTAGAGATTTATTACTTGAAAGTGGCACCAGAATTGAGGATTTTGCATAGAAAGTGGATTTCCCAAGCAAAGATTAGCTTTTAACTTAAGACAGCATCATTAAGTCTTGGCTAGTAAGATAAATATATCATTTAAACGATTTTTATAATCAAAAAGTTCACAAAAGACCTTTTGCACATGCATGTAAGTGTGTTTCCCTGTCTCTTTCTCGCTCCCTTTTCAACGCTTTGCATGCAATGTACAAGCAAAGCAGCAAGAACAGAAAGAGTTATTTCTCTCACCAATTTAATTGTTACAAGTCTTAATACTTAAAAGAAGACCCACTTGTCATCCAATAGTGTCTATTTAAAGCAATTTGCCAATTTGGGAGCTGCGCCCGCTTTAACCCAAGCTAAGATTAGCTCCTAAGTTAAGTCAGCAGCATTAAGTCTTAGCTAGTAAGATAAGGATATAATTTAAACCATTTTAATAATCAAAAAGTTCACAAAAGACTTTTTGCACATGCATGACCTGTCTCTTTCTCGCTCCCTCTTCCACGCCTTGCGTCCAATGTACAAGCTAAGCAGCCACACCAGCAAAAGTTCTTTCCGTTTAATCTCTCACACCAAATTAATTATTACAAGTCTTAATACTTAAAAGAAGACCCACTTGTCATCTAATAGTATCTATTTAAAGTAATTTACCAATTTGGGAGCTGCGCCCGCTTTAACCCAAATAGTCCCACTCGTTGTCGTGTTGGACGTGTTAAAGATTCGGATGCAGTCATTTCCCAGCGACCCCGATCCACGCGTTTAACCCACTTTAAACCCGTCTCATTTCGGGCACACAGTCGCCGTTGCCATCGCTGTCGCAGTCGGAGGCAGGCAGAGTCATTAGCCAGCCGACAAAAACTCCATTTCCATCTCCAATCTCCATCGGCGTCTTTATCTCTATCGTACGAGTATGTCTCAAAGTCGGCCTCTGTTTTCTGTTGTTGCCTTTTTTCCGCCGAGAGCCATCAGCAGCATTTAATAGGCTCATCAACACACGGAGCCGTCGCTGCAGCTCCACCCAAGCAGCTCCCCCCACTCCTAAGGCGAACAGCCCCCTTGAAAACCATAGTGAAGCCCCCTCCTTGGAAGCCCCCTTCTTCTAACCGACAAAAACCACCTGTACAACATTTTAATACATTTTGTAATAAAAACAGACGTCATTAAATGGCGACTCGCCACAGTAACTGACGAGCTACGCTTCTCCGGCTCCACTGCCTCCCATCGCATACCCTTCTTGCCACTCCCCCAACCGAAAACAGTTACTGCCGACGCCCCGACGTCCATTCCATTTGGTTCTCTTGACTTCAGTTCAGTGTAGTTCAGCTGGGGATCCATTCGGTGCTCGGTTCTCCGTTCTCGGTTCTCGGTTCTGTTCTGTTTGGCGCACTGAATGGAGCAGAGGAGCCGACCCGTCTCCATTTGTGGCAGGCAGGCCATCGTCATGGCCATGGAGAGCGAGAGCCATAGCCCCTGTCTGTCACTCATATGTGGCTAGTTGTAGCTCAGATTTAGAACAAGTAGTATTTAAAACTCTGGTGAAGAATATCTTAAAAAATGTACATTAAATTTCTATTAAAATCGCCTACGAGCTAAGTATGTGCTTAAATCCTATATTATTCACTCCCAAAACTCCCTTATTAAACATATATTTTGCATGCTTCTGTTTCTCATTATTATCCGTTGCTGTGGTTATGCTCGCCACCTTGCCTCACTTGTGGTCGGATCTGGAGACTAAATATGGTTAGAAACTATAGTCTCTGTAGAGAGGGGGCTCGAGTGGGGGTGTCTTTTGTCTGGCACTCGAGTTCTTTCCATCTTAGAGGTCACTTCTGGCCACTACCAACTCTACAGAGTATCGGTTTCTGCGTTCCTAACTGCGAAAAGGTATACTTTTGTAGTTGTTTCTCGACCTGCCAATGCAGCGAAGCGAATCATTCTGCGGCGGCTGCCAGTCCAAATCAAAACTAAAACAGTTTGCGGTATATTCTTGGCACAAAACTGTCAATTATGACGAGGGCTCACACAGACACACACACACATAAGCCACTGGCCCACAAAAGTTGCTTTTAAAGGTTCTCCGTTTGAGTGGCATTTTGGTTTCAATTCGAAATACCCAATTCCAATCCCCATTCCAATCCCAATTCTAGTCCCTATTCCAGCCCGAACTGAGCTCTCTCCGTCTATTTGGATATTTGGCAAATGGTTGACACATCCAATCCATATAAGTTCATTAATGTCAGCGGACAATACAATTTCGACGAGCCCAGTTCGCTTGCTAATGACAATATACACACAAAGCAGACGAAATAATATTATAATGAATAAATAACAAGAAACAAGCAAACACATCGCATGAACAGAGAAAGAAAATTCAGATTGGTTCAAGAAACAAAAATTTGTAATGGTGTTATGGTACTGTATTGAAAACTTCATTAATTCGAGGATTTTACGTAAGTGCGAGCAAGACGACGCACTTTCAATGAGAGATTAATACATTAATGTACATAAAAGTGCGAGCGAGACGACGCACTTTCAATGAGAGATTAATACATTAATGTACATAAATTTAAAGTGTGTATAGTCGTCTTGCTCGCACTTACGTAAAATCCTATGTCAAGCCTCTAATGATAACTCTTATTAATAAAGTTGTTCATACAGTATCATAACACCATTAGGAATAAAATATGCAAAAAACAAAGCTTTTTTAATGAATATACAAATTTATGTTCTTTCTCTTGAAAATAGATTAGTTTAACAATTATGAAAATATATTAGTTTATCAATTATATATGAATATATTTTATCTAGAAACTAAAACCCTCTTAGATTCCTTTTCCTTAAACCTTTAAGGCCACCAGACTGTTATGAAGATATTTACCTACCAAAAGTCACTATTTGTTTCCCATTAAAAATCATTTTTCCCAGTGCAAAAGCCTCTCGGATACAAATGTATCTGCTGGCGTACAATGGCCATTCGCTCGGCAAGAAGAAATATGTAGGTCAATTTTGTAATAAACTAAAAGAACTCGGGAGAGATTCTCCCAGGCCGTGTTGACTCTGTATCATCTCTAATGAGCAGCCCCGGAATCCGTAGGAATTAGAGCCGCAAATGATTTCAGCTGATTCCGGGCGGCACTTGAGTTATGACCGCTTTTATCGCATCATTTTAGCTCCTTCCCGCCGCGAACCTGTCTCCGTCGCCGTCTTGGCCAAGTCAATTACCCTGAGTTGGGTAATTGGCCCCAACGCTAACTGTTAATGGGCGCTTGACTTGGCTCGGGCTTAACGGGAACAGTAACAGCAGCCGCTGCCGCCGCCGCTCTGTGACTTTTTGGTCAATGAGCTTCGGATTCGGATTCGGGACCGTATCTCATGGATACATATTTTAGTGGCTGTGCTAGTTTAGCTAGCTGGCCGGGGCAGATGATTTCATGCTTTTGAGATTTAATTGTTATTCGTTTGGCCCGTCGTCTGTCTTTGTGTTCGTCATTCGCTAGCCTAGCTAGCTAGTTTTTTCTGATTTCTGATTTTTGTTTTTTGTCTTTTGCGTTTTTGCTTGCCTTTGTTTCTGCTCTGCGTTTTAGTTTCATTTTTGGCTTTGGCCAAACCTTGAACCGCACGCGTTCAGTTTATTGGCCGCTTTTTACTACAAATACCGTTCGTTCGCTCGCCTCGCTTGGCTTCGACTGACTTTTCGATGATGACGCCGCCGGACGAACGCTGATTATGACGACGATAAAGATCATCATCATCATTGGCATTCTGCTGGGTTATTCGCTCGGCGTATATATTTGTGTGTGTATCCATGCTCCGGCGGAGGCAGAGAGAGTTCCTGCTCCTGCGTCTGCTCCTGCTCCTGGCCTCTACCTGGCCTGCTGCCTACTTAACCCAGTTGTTGTTGCATATAATTTATTTATTAGTGCCGGGGAAATGCCTTTTGCCTTTTGATACCCTTTGCCAAGAGGAGCCTGAGAGGGGGTAGTATAGGACAAGGATTTATCTAAGGCAAGTCCTTATACCTTAACTTGGAGAAAAGTCTGATCATTTTTGTGTACCTTGAAGAGGAATGTGCCTATAAGATAGAGGTGGAGAAACATCGATGTTCGCGGACATCGATGTTTTTCGGTGTTTCCAAAAATAAATATCGATGAAAAAAACATCGGTATTTTTCGATGTTTTTAACAAAACATCGATAAAACATCGATGTTTAAAAAAAAAAATAAAAAAAAAAATCTGCGCTTCCTTTACTTAGTAATGTGAAAAAACATCGATAGTCGCCATAAAACATCGATGTTGTTTGTTTTCATCGATGTTTCTGCACCTCTACTGTAAGAATTACTTCTGTTTCTTGACAACCTCAAAAAGGGTACTGATAAGGATACTTGACTAAATCCAAAAATATTTAAATTATAATATATTCAAAAAGGGAAAAGATATTCTGGTCTAACCTTGTGAGCCAGCTAGAGTTCATAGATTTCTATTAATTATTTTGACATATTTGAAGGCCCAGGGTATCGTTTAGTCGTTCTTTAATTGCTTTGCATTTGATTCGCTTAGCAAAAAAAAAACTGAAAACGCACAAGGACAACACTTAATGTTAATGAACTCGGCAAACAAGTGCACGGGTGTGAGTTCGAGTATCTCCATCTGTATCTGTACATCTATGTATCTGCGTATCTATGTATCTCTCTCTCTGGGCATTGTTTGTATAGTTTGCGAATTTGTCAACTATTTTATGCGAGGCCCCGGCCATGTGTATGTAGATAAACCGTATAACACACACATAATGGCTACAAATGTATGCAGAGAGCCGAGATTCGGCTGCCCCGGGGGAATCGGATGCAGTGAGAAAAAAAACTGAGTTGAAACCTTTCAAAAGAACCCTTTTTATATAACCTTAAAAGGTGCTAGAATGTAACTTAATATATTTTAAAGATATACTGGGAACTTTTACTAAGAATTAGCTAATAGAAATGCCTTTAGTCACTTTTTAAAGATTTATTTAATTTGTTATTTATGTAATGTATATTATTTAAGATTATTTTCATCTTTTAAAACGATTATACTGATCTCTGCTGAATTATTTAGCTATCTCTTATTATAATAAATAGGGTTTTGGGGTTTTATTTATTCCTTTTCATATTGTAAAATACAAAATAAGACCCTTTATAGCATATACTATTTTTTCTAGTGCACGAATCCAGGCACGAGCTGCATCTGGAGCCGAGCTGGAGTCCGCAGAAGTCGCAGCTGCTAATGGGCACCAATAGGACTCTGGGCTCTATGCACCTGTTCGCCGGACAACTGGCGGCGGGGTTTTTATGTTTCCGGTTCTGATTAGAAGCGGGGAATCCAAACCCGAGACCCAATCCGCGTCGGGAATGCAAATCAATGGCCCGCGGGCAGGAAAAGGAGTCAAATCAAAACAGAGAGGGGGAGAGACAAGGAGGGGCAACCTGGCGGATAAACAAACGCCAACCAGTTTCGCAAACGAAACCAGTTTTTTGGGGCCGAGTTGTTGTAAGGTTTGAAATCAGAAAATCAGGAAAAATGGAAATTTGCGAAAAATACTCGCTCGCGAAATAGGAAGTGAAATTTTGCCCCGCCACAAAGACAGGAAGTAATGCTGCGACCGATGAACCCTGATTAGTCAGCGATGCTGTGTGTGAGGTGATAACTCAACCCTCTCTCCCTCTCTCTGGCCTGCCAGTGGATATTGCGTATACGCCGGGTATGCTAAATTCACGTAGCATCCTCCTGCGTCCTGCGTCCCGCCCCGGAAACGGTTTAAAAATTTACCATTCAGCTGAGAGGTTATCCAAAAATAGGCTCCTTCTTCTTCGTTTCTTTGCCGCTGCGTGCGTTGGCTTCCCGTCTCTTTTTGATTTCGGAAACTTCACTTAAGAAACTTTTTTTTTTTCTCTTCGCGTTTTCTCGCTTTAATTTCACTGCTCTGCTTTTGTTAAATTTTATTTTGTATTTTGTAACTTTTTGCTGTATTTTTGTGGGAAGAAGCGTTCTTCTCGGCTTGATTTTGAAATTCAAATCACACAATGAATGCCCCGAAATCAATTTATGCAACCGTCGGCTTTTCGGTGGGTGTAGTTGGAATATTTATTGATATTGAATTAAACGCACTTGAATTTTTTGAAGGGAAGTTTTGTGTTGTTTTCGGAAAAATTGTTTTTATTAATTTCTACCTAAAAAAAGTGGCTGGAAAACTGTGTTTGTTTGGTGTTTGCTGCTGGTTTTTTGGGTGTTGCTGTTGCTGCTGTGTTTAATGTTACTGCTGCTGTGTTTAATGTTACTGCTGCTGCCGTTCGGAGCGTTCGCGAGCTTTGAGCAACGAGAGACAACTGAAAACGACAGCGAGGCGAAGGCAACGAAAAGTGGCCGCCGCTCAGTCGCTGCCTCTGCCGCCGTCGACTTTCGCAGAGGCAGAGCTTTTACAACAGCACCAGCGGCGGCAGCAACTGAAGAATACCAGAAGCAAAACAAAGAAGCGAAAAGAGCAGGCAGCCACAGAGAGCCAGAGAGAGGGAGCCCACCAGAGGGACTCAGAGAGGAAGAGAGAGAGAGAGAGAGAGCTTTCAGCGCAACAGAACTTTCGAGTGCAGTTGCAGCGGTGCTAACAGCGACGCCAACAGCGACGCCAGCAGCGCGCCAATTGAAATTGAGTAACAAGATTTGTTGTTAATGCTGCTGCCTTCGCTGCCGCGCCGCTGCCGCGCCGCTGCCGTCTGTATGTTGCATGCAACTGCCGCTGCTGCAATCTGTGAGATGCAAAAAAAGAAACAGAAGAAACCAGCCTAACCGGTGTTAGATGCATTTGCATTTTTTTTCCCCAATTCCTGCAGCAGTTTGGCAATAAAAAAGCAACAAAAACTGCAAGAAAAAGCAAGAAACGAGGCAAAAAGCCAGCGCAAATGCTGGCAGTTACATAAGCCTTGATTTAGATGATGGCTTAAATGCGCCTGTGTGCGTGAGCTTTGCAATAAGGAAGTGACTTTTCGTGTCAGTCGCCGATATGTTGCAGTTGCAGTTGCAGTTGTTGCTGCCTGCCACTAAGCCCCGAGTCTTGCTTGGCGTCTTTCTCCTTCGCATCTTGGCTCGAATTTGATTGCCTGCAGGAAACAGGACGCATCGCTTGACAATTTCCTGCTCCGGCAGCCAGTTTTCGATAGTTTTTCCCACAAAAAAAGCGAATTGCATCCGCTGGATGCTGAATGCTATCTGGATTTGTAAATGGAGTCGAGGATGCGAAAGGAAAGTTGCGCTTTTGATAAGCTAAACGTCTTTTACTTTTGCCAATAAAAGGAGAAAGGGAAAAAAGGTTTTTTAGTTAATTTATCATTATAAATTCTCTATACTTAGTTTCTTAGCAAATTTGAGTTTGTCAGATATCTCAGAGCATGCAAAATAATGGAATTTTGTCTAAAAAATAACACTGACACCGGGTTTTTGTTAAAATTATAATTATTTTACTTAAAAAATTATAAGTCTAATCTGTATGCTAATCAAAAACAAGTAAGAAAGCTACTGTCTAATGTGCTCGACTGTGAAATACCCGGTACCCAAACGTTTGTGCTTTACATTGAAAGCAATTTAAAATCCCGACACAAAAACCTCAAAATATATTTGTTTTTATTTATTTAATAGCCTTTGTAGTTTTTCTCCGGGTATAATAACAAATAAAAAGAAAAAAAAAATTAGAATAAAAAAAGTGTCGAACGCGGCCAAGGCTCGAACGCGCCACCTGTCAGCTACAGCTTGGAACAGCAGCGTCTTAGGGCGGTGCCTTGGGATTCAAACCTTATTGCTAATATCTCCCATGTTTATCATCCGATTATACTGAAATTTTCAGAAAACGTTCGCATTAGCCTATTCATTTTATTGATCTATTTACTTTACGCCGGAAATCACGAATATAGCTTTTTTAACGTTTTTTATGATTTACGTGGGCGGAAGTGGGCGAGGCCAAAATTTAAAACAAACTTGATCTGCGTGCAAAAGATTCGAATGTTGTCACCAAATTTGGTAGCT
>JAEIIF010055290.1:0-14670 GCA_018874455.1 Drosophila trapezifrons
CACTACAAATTTAATTACTCTGGGTTAATAAGTTATTATAACATTTCCTCCTTCCTCCCCCAGACGACATCTATGTGGAGTACGTTAATGGTATGCCGCACATGACTGTCCGCCTGCCCAGTCGCAATGAACTCTGCCAGTTTGCCCTGAAACCCATCACGCACAATGTTGGCGATCTGCTGACCATGCTCAAGGCTGAGGATCGCGGCATCGATCGAGCTGCGATCATCAACAAGCATGGAGTGCGTATCGCTTCGTCCTGCACCATCGACAGCCTGTTGGATGACTCCTTTAGGTGAGTAATTATGGGGATCCTATAATAAATCCAGAGCTAACCATCATCCAAAAACAGCATACAAATCAACAATCGCACACTGGAAGTGAGTCCACCGAAGCGGGACAAGATCACTGGGGAATCAGTGGACAAAGTCGGTGATGTGCGCAAAGTTATTGCTCAGGTGAGAGGTATTTCTTAAGATTTTATTCTTAAATATGAATTTAATTTATAAAAATATATGTGTATTATGTAGCTCTATGAGGCATTCAACGTGGGCGAATATCAATTGGAGAAGAGCAATCAACTGGCCAAGGAACTGGAGAGTTTACGCTATGAACTAGAGCCCCTGGAAGAGGTGAGTTGGATTAAAAATATAATGAATAAGAGTTACTATCATAATTATTAGTTTAAAATATGATAACTGATAATGGTGTTATGATACTGTATTAAAAACTTCATAAATTAGAGTTTTCATTAAAAGGCTTGACAGCAACCATAGGGTTTTACGTAAGTGTGAGCAAGACGACTATACGCACTTTCAATAAGAGATTAATACATTAATGTATACATTAATACGTATAGTCGTCTTGCTCGCACTTACGTAAAATTCTATGGTTGCTTTCAAGCCTTTAATGAAGTTTTAATACAGTATCATAACACCATAATGAAGGGTGAACTTCATCGGAAAACAAGAATGAACCTTGTTTTTGACAAGATCTTTGCGTTATTTTTTGGCAAGACTAAAAGTTTCTATAAGCTCTTCTTCGTATAAAATATTAAACAATTATTTTCTAATACCTTTTGGAAATGTAATATTTTTTTAAAACCCTTTTTGCTCTTTTGAAACTTTAAAATCCAAAGAACTCGACTTATAAATCCTTAAAATCTTTCAGCAAAAACTGGAACTGAGCAAAAAGGCGGCTCGTCGCACCAATTTCATGACCTGGATGGGCTTGGGTCTGATGTCCGTGCAGTTTGGCATCTTGGCGCGCCTGACTTGGTGGGAATACTCTTGGGATATTATGGAGCCGGTCACCTATTTTGTTACCTACGGAACGACAATGGCTATGTATGCCTACTATTGCGTTACAAAGAGGGTAAGTTACGGAGACCCCAACAGGAGAAGCTTTACTAACTAAGATTTCTTATAGGAGTACATGATGGAGCACGTGAAGAACCGGGAGTACTCCCTGACCCTCTACAGGAACGCCAAGAAGGTCCAGTTCGATGTGGATCACTACAATCAGCTGAAGCGAAAGTCGGCCGAGTTGGAGTACAATCTGAGGAGGATTCACGATCCGCTCAACATGCAACTGCCGTCGCATTTGGTGCGCACCCAGGAGAACACGCCACCAACCCTGATCGAGGAGAACAGGGAGGAGCGGAAATCAACTTAAGGACTTTTGTGAAACTGTGCGGGGAAACTTGATATGAAACTCAACAAAAACTATTTTTAACTCCCCTCAAGCGTTAGATAACAACCACAAATAAAAGTTCCCCATTTTTTAGCTAAAGAAGTTCAGGTGATCGAGGATCGGGATCGAAGTCTAGGTGTTTGAAAGGATTTTGTGTACGCATCACATGTTGTGTAAATTCGTCTTTAGTTCTCTCCTTCTCTCCTTATGTTAACTAAAATGTTTTAGTTGTTTATGATATGATTAATTAGTCTAAGCCAGAGTTTGACAAAGAAAAAAACTAAAACGCACAAGAGGTTCATCTGACGCCTGCAGTTTGTGAGAGCTGATCTAACAATATTTTATGTTTAATTTTTAGTTATTTATTGCAAGTGAGAGATTTGTTTATACGCCCAAGGCAGAAGTTTATAGCAAAATATATATGATTTATTTATTGACTATTATTTTTTGAGTTCTTTTCTGGTAAAATATATAAAATAGTGCTCGCTTACCTTTTATGGTCAATAGCAAAGGGTAAAGCATACTTTTTGGCCCAAATGAAGCTGATGTTGTGTTATTTTTGGTTCACAGAACTGCTGGCAAGCTTTTAGGCGGCAGCACCTATAGGAAAATGTACACAAGAGAATGGAAAAAATATATAAAACCACAAGTTCATCATCATTAAAAAATAGAGAACCACTTTTACAACGATAGCTATTAACAGATACAGATGCGGATCTTTCAGAGACTCTGAACACTCTCATCCAGTGAAATCTACTAACTAACTCTCCATAAGCTTTAATATATACATAACACACTATGAGAAACCGATCTAGAACGAATCAATTTGTACATAAAAACGCACCAACTATTCCATTAAGATTTTAGCAATCATGGAGACGAGAGGAGGCGACGACCAGGACGTCGCGTAGTTAGTAAACGTAATTTAGTAGGTATGTTAGATATGTAAATAATAATAATATAAACTGCTGTGTTTCATGACAACGTAAACGGATATGTAAGGAGTCAACCGAGATTTATTTGCTTAAAGAAGCTAAAGAATTACAACTAGTTTAGAACTACGCTTTCTTCCCAACTCTATGAACACACTCTAGGAACTCTACCAACTCTAGGAACTCTACCAACTCTAGGAACTCTACCAACTCTAGAAACTCTACAAACCTATTTACTCTTAAACTTAGAATTGCCAAAGGTTGTGTTGATAACTGTTTGCCTGAGCTATGAACCCAATCCCTAGAAACCAGTCTACTCTCTACATGCATCGCTTTTCAATGCGCCCACTACTATATACACATTAAACAAGGCACACACAGGATTCACATATAGATCGCACGAACACTAACTAACTACAAAACTAACCAATCGCCACTCGGAATGATTAACTCTAGCCTAAGCATTTACCTATGCATATATACTTATATATACTTTAACGACATTTGTGATTCAATTGAAAATTATGAAGTGAAAATTGTTTATTGTACAAAGAAGAGATGATCTTGGCATTAATCAAACTAAATAACTTTGAAAGTACTCTCGCCTCTAGCCCCCTAACCCAGGTCCCAACTAATGTTTGCGTTTATCTAACGAATTATATACATAAATTACCTCCTAGAAGTATTCCCCAAAATCTAATTAAATCCTAATCAGCGCCAAAGACTTATGAATACATTTAACTAGTTACTCTTATATATACATTCCCCCAACGCGGACGTTAAACATTTTGAAGCCCCAAACTATTTATATACGTATATTATTATTATTATATAATTACCAACGAGAGTTTAACTAATTTCCAAAACGTTGTTTACATCTGCCCTCGAGGAGTGCAAAAATACTTATAATTCTCAAGTACCTTCTTTCATAAACTAATCTTAATTATAACATACGATAACCTGCGTCTTTTTAACGAATTTAAAGGAAACCCAACAACACTTAATTAAGTGCATTAATTACTTAAATTGTTTGGCTTTTGAGATAACAAAAAAAAAAGAAAACAAAACAAAACAAAAGCGATTTTTTACATTTATAAAACCGAAACCGAAACAAAATTCGTTTGTTAAAACTAAAATTACGAGAAAAGTACCCCAAGTCCCAAGCTTAACAGAAAATATGCAACATAAACTGATTACAAATAATACGAAATTAAAATAAAACCAAGTTAATAATTAAATGTGTGTACACGGCTCTCGCATTTATTTTTGCTACTAAAACGCACAAAGGACACTAAAACGAGAGGACCTCTTACCTAGTCCGTTCATCATCAGGCACATCGTATCTCCAGCCGGTAGCACAGGCTGGAATCGGTGGCATTCCACCTTACCAGCTCCGCGATGGGTCGGCTGGACTTGAGGAACAACGTCAGCCGCTCGTTGAGTTGCAGCGGCGAGAATTTACTGATGATCAGCGCCTTGGTGGCGTCCCGGTACTTCCCCACCAGCGTCTCGTTGCTGAAGCTGCGTCCCCGCTGATCTGCGGTTTCGTAGGTGTGCACAGCCTTGTTCTCCTCGTCGTCAATCAGCCTATAGCTGGGCTGCCTGTAGGGATTGTAGCCCAGCTTCTGGCATATCTCACGCACTTCATCCACATGGGGAGGTGAGCTTTTGGGGAAGCATTTCGTGTGCCAGATGCCGTACGTCTGCTCGATGACCTGACCGTACTGGGGGGCGGTCTCGGGTTGCCTATAAAATAAGCTTTTAGTTAATATTATTACTAGAAACTGGTATATGATTGATTCACTAACGTGTGCTGACTATTTGCCCAGAAATCCTTCTTCTGCTGCTCCAGAGGATGCTCGATGCCAAAGCAATAGCGCTCATCCTCGCCATTGGGGCAGTCCTTCTCCTTGTCGCACACAAAATCACGAGGAATGCAGTCCTCAGGAGAGCTGGAAGGGATTTTAAATTAAAATAAACTAAGATATAGGATCATAGATATTTAAACTTACGAACTGCATTGAAAGTGATCTGCAGTGCAGTTGCAAAGCACTGAACTCTCATCGCTTTTGTCCCAACAGTTGCGCTTGCCATCACATATCTTGGAGGGATCAGTGGCTCTGAAATAAACCATAAATAATAGAGCTTAAATACCTCAAAAAAACCTAAACTAAAACTCACTGCAAATAGGTGAAACAACTGCAAATGGTTGGCTCATCCGTCATGTCCTCGCAGTCCAGAACGTGATCACAAAACTTGTTCTTTGGCAGACATTTAAAGCTGGACCGACACTTCATTTCGCCGGGGGCACAACGCTGCTTCAGCTGGCGGCACTTGGCTTCCGCCTCATCGCTGCCATCATGGCAATCCGGATGCTCATTACAGATGGCCTCCTGGGGCAGGCAAAGGCCCAGCGGGCAGCGATGGCTGGTGCACAGGGGTGCTGCTTTGAGGTTTCGGCAGGTGGGTTTGTCTGTCAGAGGGAAAGAAAATCGATTTAAACTCTGATAACCAGAACAAGGACTACCCACACGACGCACCTATTATGTCCTGCAACGATTTGTATGCCATCTCCAGGGTCCGAATGCCAAATGGCTGCTTGAAACTCTGGCAATCCGAGTTGTTGTAGCTAAACATGGCTGTGGGGAACCAGCCAGTGTGCGAATCTCGACAGACCAGCACCCCCTGGTCGCTGGGATTGGGTTGAGAGTCGCTGACATTCTTCAACCCAAACTGATGGCAGCTGGTGAATTTGGTTATGGCCGGCAGCTCGGTGGGGGCCACGCCATTAATGAGCTCCACCTCCTCCGATATGGAGGCCATGTCCTCGGCACTCACATTTAGCAGGCGCATCAAATTGACCGGCGGCTGCTTCTCTTGGAGCTTGTAGCAGGATTCGCAGCTGGCATCGTTGGGTGTCTTGATTATGGCCACAGTTTTGATGCGACCCGTGACATCGTCATGCAGCACGCTGATGCAGTCCCTCGGAGCGCTGTGGTCGTAATGGGAACTGGGGGAAATATGTGTAAAAAGGGAATTTAACATGTCATCATCATTCACACTCACCTGTCTGGCAAATAGGTGGGCAGCACGTGGTGGGTGAAGCGCACTGCCTGCTCCAGATGCAGCAGCAACACATTGGACCTGGGCACCGCCTCGAAACAGTCCACTCGCCGGATCTGCTCGTGATTGCTCTTGTGCAGGGATCTCTTTGTTTTCCCGCCGCCCAGCAAGGCGCTCATGTACTCCGTGTCTAAGCTAATGCCCGAGAGACAGCTCTCGTGGACCAGCAGCCAGTGCTTGTCGATGAGCACACCGATGCACCAGAGATCGCCGTTTAAGTAGACATCGGCCAGCCAGGGCCAGTGCAGCTCCTCGATGGCCTCATGAAGCTGTTCGTTCACCAACAGAGTCTTATTCTTCTTGCTCTTAATGAGATTTTCCAGTCTGTCCAGGATCTCATCCTTCTTATTCACAACAACAGCGGGAGTCTGCGGCTTAAAGTGCACATTCGGTTTGTTGTGCGTTTCGATGGTGGGCAGGAGAAGGGGCACCTGCTCCTTGGGCTTCGGCTTGACAGCTTGCCCCGCACTGAGCGTCTTCAGTGGCGTAGTCTTGTTCGACAAGGGATTGCACTCCACGTAGATGCCCAAGCACTTGTTGGGCAACAGACGATCCTTCTCCGGTCTCAAGGCGGACGGATGACCTAGCTCTGGTATTATAATCTCGTTCTCTGTCATCTGGATATTGTCGGCAACCATGGAACGCAGGCGAGCAAAGCTGCGACTCTTTTCCGCCGCCTTCAGCTCGGGTGTTATGGGTTGCATCTCCTGCTGGCTCACAAAGGCCGAACTGTTGAAGTAGTGAGCTCCCTTGAAGCCCAGGAGCGCACACACAGCATCTGCGGTGTTGGCCTGATGCTCGTGATAGCCCGTTTCATGGGCACAGACCACCCGCCAAACGCCATGACCATTTCGGGAGAAGATTCCAGCACTGCTGAACTTGGGCTGCTGATGGACATCAAAGTGGACATCGTGGCCATTGGTGAGGGCAACTGAAGGGAAGTATTTGTGATTAAAAGATTAATAAGCTTGATAAGTAAAGATGACTTTACTTACAGCAATCCTTTTCATCCTCCTTGAACCTGCAATCCACTTGATTGTCGCAGCGCTTACTCAAAGGCAGACAGGTCTTGGACAGCGGGCAGCGGAACTCATTGGGCTGGCAACCGCCTGTAATATATAGCAATATATAATATAAATACTTAATATTTAAGGTTTAAATGTTGTTCTTACCACAATCCTGCTCATCTGTGTGATCCTCGCAATCCTCCTTGCCATCGCATATGAGGCTCTTCAGGCTGCCGCTTAAATAGTCCCTGCAAGTGCAGTCCAACTCATCAGTTCCGTCTTCACAGTCCGCCTTGCGATCGCAACGCATCTGAATATCCACTATTTGCGGCATTCTGTAAGACGTTTTAAGAGGAAGAAATCATGTAACTTTAAATACAAAAAGTCTCTAAATTAAACTCACTTTTTGCACACAAACTTATTGGGTAATTTCGTTTGTTCTTTTTCAGGAATAGGAGCCTGAGGAATAGGAGCTTGAGGAATAGCAGCTGTCGTTGTGGGTGCCAAGGTGGTGGTTACCTTAGGCCTTTCAGTGGATGGTATCGCTGTTGTGGTTCCAGCAGTTGCGGTGCTCAAGCTGCCAGAGCTAGTTATGGTTGAGGTCTCTGTGGCTGTAGTTTCCTTCACTCCCTCCGTTGTAGCAGCAGCTTCTGTTGTGGCTACTGTGCCGGGAGCAGCAGCTTCTGTTGTGTCTAAAGATGTAGTACTTGTTGCCAGCTCATTGGCGGTCGTGCTCTCCTCCATAAATTGGGTAACCAACTCGGTGAGCTTCTTTAAATCCTCTGTGGAAGTGGGTATAGTTGGTGTTGAAGCTATTGTTGTGGTTTCTAAACTGGTTAGAGATGTTGTCGTGGTATCTAGGCTGGCAATTGAAGTTGTAGATGATGCAATTGTCGTAGAAGGAAGGGTAGAAGTTGGTATAATGGTGGATTCACTAGAAGTTGCTTCAGTATCTGTAGAACTTTGTACTAGGTTCTCTTCATTTGTTGATAAGTCACCACTGGTGGTAGTTGAGGTGACATCTTCAGGTGAAGAAGACATGGTTTCATCTGTAGAGGTAGTACTCTCCCAGTTCTCTTCCTCCTCTTCATCCTGTTCCGCCTTCAAATCCTCATCTTCAATGGGAATTACCTCACGCATTTTGCTTTCCTTCGGTACCTTTTCATTCTCCTTTTCAGGATGATAATCACTCTCTGTGGTGCTGCTAACATTCTGTCGCACTCCACCCACCATGTCGGGTATGAAATTGTAGGAGCAACCCACCTCATCCTCACCGCCCAGGCAATCCACATTGCGATCGCAACGCTGGCGCTTGGCTATGCATCGTTTGCCGCCCCAAACGCATATGAAACCCGGACAGAGTTGCAGGGGCTGGCGTGTGGGCAGCAGGCGCGGTGTGGTTGCCATCTCCAGCCAGTCCAGGTAGAGAGTCACTCGCGTATAGACACCAAACTCCTGGGGACGAGCACAGCCATTGCCGTGACTCACCACGCCGGCAAGATAGTGTTCCTCAGGCCGCGAGATGCTGCGACAGAAGAGCGGGCCACCGGAATCACCTTGGCAGGCATCGCGTCCTCCGCTCGGATCCCCAGCACAAATGTCCTCAGAAGCTTGGTCTTCGGGATCAGTGCAGCGTTTACGTATAGGAACCACAACCTGGCGCAGGAGATCACCTGGGATAAAAGGAAAGAGATTTAAAATATGTTTCTGTGTTAAGTTCCTCTACTTACTACTCGGACCCTTCTCCCTGATGGCACCCCATCCCACCACTATGCAAAGGGTATGCTCTTCGGGTCCCCAGATCCAATCATCGCCAGTCGTTGTCCTGCCCTTGTCCGGCAAACAGATGGGCTTCACCCAGCGATTAAAGTGCAGCGGCCTAGCCAGTCGTAGCAGCGAGAGATCGTTACGCATGCTCCTTCTCTCGTAGGCCTGGTGGACCACCACATGGGACACAGGCTGAATTTGGGTGGCAGGCGAGTAGCTGGTTCGTCGCAGGAGTCCCGCACGCACCTCGTAGTAGTATTTGCCAAAGTTGATGACACAATGAGCAGCGCTGATAATCTGTCAAAGAACGTGGAAGCATTAGCTTTGTAACCATAATATAAGTCAGAGTTTTACCCACCCAACGATCCGAGTAAATGGTTCCCCCACAGTGGAACTTGCCGTCCCGATAGATGGCCACCACAAATGGCCACTGGAGGGCACTTGTATAGCTGCCTCCCACAATGCGTCCCTCGCCCACGATTTCCTTGGAGTCTGCGGCAGCCACCGCTCGCTTTGCTCTCTTAGAGTGTGCCTTCGTCTTTGTGGTGTTCTTGGGCACGCCGCACTGCATGGGTGGACACTTCACGTAGGCCACATGATCCACCAGGGAATCGTGTCCGTTGCGTCCGTGACAGGCCTGAGCAAACAGCACGCCGGCATGGAGCGAGGGCTCTATAAAAGGACCCGGCAGAGTTAAGGCTCTGAAGCTCACATTGAGCGGAACGGTTGGAAGGTCCAGCCCATCCAGCTCGCAGGCTGCTGCCGCCCACTTTTCGCCATTATTGCAAACGGGATGCCAATCCCCGCGATGATTGTGATAGAGATAGCCCTCAGAGGCAGAGGCGGCATGGGACTGGAGGAGATTATAGAGACTATAGGCTACAAATCAAACCGGAAATAGTTAACTTACCATATGATCCGCCACATCGGTGACCAACATACTGCACTGCTCCTCATCCCGTCCATTCAGACAGTTCATGAAGCCATCACAGCGCTCCAAGCGATTGTAGCACATGGAAATCAAGGAGCGGTTGTGTTGTTCAAACTCCTCCAGGTTCTCGTAGCACGAGTAAGCCAGCGGCTCGCAGCCAAAGCAGCCCAACTCGTCCTCGCCCATGGGACAGTCCGCATAGCCATCGCACAGACGCTCCTCGTCCAAGCGATCCGCACATGTGCAGGCGGACTCGTCACTGCCATCCGAACAGTCCACCACATTGTCACACCATTTCTCAGCGCCGATGCACTCCTGTTGGCGGCCAAAGCAGGCCACCTGACCTGGCTCCGGACACCTGGTGCGCTCCTGGATCGACTGTTGTTGCGGCAAGCCCGCATAGCTGGCATAGATAATCTGCTGATGGCCGGAGCTCGACTGATTCGCATGTCGCATCTTGAAGTTGGCATTGGAGAAGCTACTCTGACTGCCTCCCTGCTGCTGCTGTTGGCTGGAGGCCTGCGATGGGCCCTGTCCTTGCTGATTCTGCATGTAGCTGCAGTACACCTGCTGCTGCTGGCCATTGGAGAGTTTCTGGGGCGAGGCATTCTTCGAGAAGATATTGGCTCCCTGGCCACCGGCTCCGGAACCGCCACTTCCCCCGAAAAAGTTTCCACTCGGTCCGAATTGCTGGGGGACAAAGAAGATGCCGCCGCCGCCGCCGTTAACGTTGGAAGAGCCGCCAAAGTGGCCTCCCTGCATGCCCATAAATGAGGGCGAAGCCGACCACATGGGCATCCGGAAGTTGGCTGGCGTCATATAGAAGCACACGGGAATGCTGGGCATCATGCCAAAGTTCGGATTGAACATAAACTGGGCCGAGGCCTTCATGGTTTCACCGGAAACGGGAAATCCGCCGGGAGCTCGACTCGTAAACTGCACACTGGGCGAGGCGGTGAAGGTTTCACCCTTCTCCTTGGTCTCACCCTCTGGTGCCGGCATCTGGGCAGCCTTATTCCTCATCTTCATGGCCACACGCTCGCACAGGCTAAGGATCTGGGCATCGGCAGCTGGAAGAGAAAGAAAAGGTGACTGGATGCCTTAATATAATGGGTATACTTACCATTCCAGACGTGGCCATTAAGCGGATTGATCTTGGGTCCCATTTTTTCCATCACCTTGGCATCCATGGCTGTTCCAAAGGTATCTAGTAGCTCGTTCTGATTTGGCCTGGCCTGATCCTCGAATTTCTTTAGCCAAAGCTGGCGTTCAGAGACATCATCGGATTTTACATGTTCCTCCTGCGAGGACTCATTAGCTTTCAAGACTTTGAGCATGGGCTTCTCCTGCTCGTGTCGCTCGAAGCTCTCCAGCATGTTCTCCATGCTGGTGGGATTGTCCAGGGGATGCACAGACCGCGGGGTTGCCTCCTTGGGTTGGCGGGTGGAACTGCTGCTGGTGAGTTCGGAGCTGCTCTCGTTGCCATCGATTATCCAGCTAATTTTTACAGGTTGCGGCTTGGTGGGATGGGCAGTGGAGTTTAGCACAGTTTCCATGGGTTCTGTAGTGGTGATTAGCACAGTGGTGGTAATGGTGGAGTTATCCTGTGGCTCCACAACTTCATCGCCGTCTATGATCCAATCGAACTGCAGCTTCCGCTGTTCTGCAGTTGTCTTGGTAATCGTAACTTCGGTGGTAGGAGGTTCTGTTGTCACAGAGATTGTAGAGGTCTTCTTAGGGGCTTCTGTTACCTCTTCCACCTCCTCGCCATCGATAATCCAATCGAATTGAAGTTTTCTCTGAACGGGCGTGGTGCTGGCGGGCATTGCCGCATCTGTGGTGCTTAATCTGGTTGTTGGCATAGGTCCATCGGTGGTCAGCATCCTAGTTGGATAGTTGATGGTGCTTACGGCTTCCAAATCACTTTCTGTCGATACATTTTCCACTTTCAGAGTGGAGTTGGGCTGAGACCCAGGTCCCGTGGTGGTTAAATCCCAAGTGGAGCGCTCAGTGGTGCGAACTATCTCCTTGGGCTTGTCAAAGTGATCTAGAATCCAGCTTATCTGCTCTGTGGAGCTCTCCACTGGCGTTTCCCTGGTGGCCGTGGCCTCTTCTGCTTTTATTTTCTTAGTACTATTCGTACTTGGTTCCCTCGTGGTAGCTTTGGATGTCACATCATCTGTGTAAACTTCGTCGCCGTCATGATCGTTGCCATCGATAATCCAACTAATCCTGGCTGGTTTTACCTTCGTTCGCAGGGGTTTCTCAGTGGCATTGCCTGCTGTCGTGGGAACAGTGACCTGATCTTGGGTTAGATCACCCGGTACAAGAGTCCCCCACTGTTCATGGGATCCCTCGCTGTCCGACTCTAGCAAGGGCTGCTGCTCCCGCATGATCTCCTTCATCTTCTCCATTTTCTCGGCCACCTCCTTGGCCATTTTGTACATGCGCAGGAAGGCAGACATGCAGTCGTGAGGAGTATGCTTCTTGCATCGCACAAACTCGCTTTCCAGCTGACTCAGCACTTCCCTTGCTCTCTTGCTTCTGAACTTGGCGTAAAGGTTTTGAAGGTTGGCCTCCATGGCCACAGGATCAAGCAGATCCAGTCGGGGCAACTCCCGAACCGTGCGATGCTTCTTTTGCCATCGGAACTTGACCAGCAGGTTCTTCATGCGTTTCCTATTCTTTTTCACATCGTTGTTATCCTTATTGATCTGATCGTCCAGCAGCTTAAAGTGTAATGTCTGAGGACTGACAATCAGGGAATCCTCTTCTTCAAAGGCCTGATTGGCCATTTTCCTATGCTCGGCATTCAAGGCGGCAATCTGCTGGACACGATCTGTAAAGGGATTTAGTAATGGTTTGAATAAGCTTTCCAAAACCCCGAACTCACCCATTCTTTCGACTACCAGGCCATGATAGATCAAGGAGAACAGCAAGGTGATGATGACCAGCACAGAGATGGCCACTATGCGTTTGGAGCCACTGCTCCACCATCGACGGGGATGCCGCAGCAACCTGGTGGCCTCCAGCTCTAAGGGGGTTTTAAGCATTGAATAATTTTCTTTTAAGAAGGCTCCAAAAAGCCAAGACCTCTTTCAACAGTATCCTTATTAAACAATTATTTATTTGTACTGTTTTTTAGCTCGTTTTTTAATTATTAAAACTCTGCTTAAGTACTTTTACTTTTTAATGTGTGTTAACTACACTTTTTTTCACCTTTTGTTGGTTTATTTTGGTTAAGAACTTTCGTGTAAGTTCAGCAATTTCGCAATCATTTTTTGTATAGAAAATGCTGATTCAAGTTCGAACTAAATTGGAACTTGCAAAAAAATTTAATGGAATTTACTTGGCTGCAGAAATATATGTATTAAGATGTGGGTGAAGAAAGTGACGCGTGGGTATTAAAAAGTAGCTTTTAAAAGTCTATATACTCTGTATTATATAAATTTAAAAAGGAATTTAATATACGATTTATTATCCAGCTATTATTAAACGTTTAATATGGGAAAACCTAACTTAATGTTCTTTAAGTAACCACACATACCATCCATGTTGTAATTCATTTTATTCCAATTTTCCTTCAGGTTCTCAGGTTTGTTACTTAAGCTTGGAACATTTTTTTGCCAAGTTAAACTGCAATTTGTGGTTCTTTTTTGTTTAATGCTCCAAAATCGCTGAACACTTCTTTTCCACCTTTTTATTTTTTGTGGGTTTATTATATATTTATATGTTTTGCACTTTGTTAAATCGTCGGGCCAACAAGGAGCCTCGGATTACAGCAATTCACTCAAACAAAAATCCACACACGAAAGCAATCGGAAAGCCCGAATTTGATATCCACGAAACCACGACGACGACGATTAAGACTTCCGCGCGATCCGTCCGATGAACGGCAACTGAAGCCGGCGGTGGCCGATCGCTGGGCTTATGTAGGCTTCCGGAAAGTGGATCACCGGGCGATCGACACACTTCCACCTGCCGTTTTCTGCTACGTTTTGAACTTTACAGTTTTTTGGTTAATGAAAAATGGTTCGACAAGTGCGGCGGTCAGCTCAAAATGACCGTCGAAAAAGTGCAAGTTGAAGGGGAATTTTCGTGGAGCAACGAACCAACCAATAAGCCACCCACAAACCCACACGGAAAGCCGCCTCCCAGCCCCATCAGAGTGTCAATGTTCGCAGCTAAGCAGGCCCAGACTCAGTTGTAGGTCAACACTAGCCAGTTTCCCAAATCATTTTTATACAAATTTCGTACAGCGCAGCCCAAAATATTTACATTTTTAGTTTCAAGTTCTAAAAGGTCCACATAAAGAAGAGGCCTAGGCTTCTTGAACGAGACAATACCGGGAAAATAGAAAATAAAAAAAATCACAAACAATCAGAAAAGCAAGAAAAACACATGAGTATTCCATAAGAAATTGCGAAAAATATAATCTTGTATCAAAATTTTACCATCAGACACAATGTAAGTAGAGAACTGGACAGGGAGAGGTGGTGTCTAATTGTTTCTTGATCTCCTCGCAGAACTCAGTCTTTAAAAATTGATGCGCAAGCTAAGGTAGTTCTAGGACCCATCCCCAGGCTTCAACTACAGTACGATCTGTTGGATCTTGCAGCATAAGGACTAGGCAAGATCTTAAGAGGAGCTGTTGCAAGGGCATGCTCGAAACGATCCTGTATTACCAGCTTCAACGAACCCCAAGGTGATCTGTTCGCACCTGCAGCCTCAAAATAGATATGATGTGGACCAGAATCGCTTTGCGCAGCATTGCGAGGTCGCAAAGGTATGTAATCTCTTTATATTTTCATGATTGGTAGAGTATTTAAAAGCTTTTAGGGAATTTAAGTTGGTAAATGCGCCATTATTGTGTCATGACACAGGGCACAAGTTTTCATTAATTAGAGGCTTCATTAGAACCTTGAAAGGGATTTCTTTCGTAATGCGATTACGGTCACACTGATGTAAAAGGTAAACAACAGAAGGAAAAAAATGTCGAAATCTGCTTTTACCGAGGAAATTAAAGAGCTTTAAATAAAAAGTGTGCAATGGAACGAATTTATATGAAACCATAAGAGTCCATTGTATAAGGTGAAGAACCTTAAGTTTAACTTTTGGCACCAATTAGCTTCTAAGACTTCTTCTAATGAGAATTAAATATACTTCTGAATGCATTACCGACGGTATTTTCTATCGAACTCATTTTTTGCCTGGTATT
>JAEIIF010055306.1:0-14052 GCA_018874455.1 Drosophila trapezifrons
ATCACTGGGAAAACAAATTAGTAACTACTCAGAGAGGTTAACATAATTTAGGCATTAATAGCTAATCATACAGTTAAGTTTTTATATATTTAAGAGAGACTCTCTTTGATATTCCACTTAAACTTTTCAGACTTTGCTCTTCTCATCTATATTTCATACTTTCCTTATTTTTACTTTAAGCTCACATCACGTCCCAAATACTAATGAGTTCTTTTCAACGACCTCTCAACACACAAGCTCCGAAATCCCAACCCACCTAACTCACTTTGCTCGCCATTTAATCTCTTCGAGAAACAAGAAAAAGGAACGTTGTTGGCAACAGCATTTTCCCATTGCCAGCCGCATTTTATTGGTCTATATCGGCAGTAGTTCGGTGGACCAGACATCCCACCTAGCCTGACTCTAAATAAGGCAAGACAGCATCGCCGCAGACAGAACTCTTCTGGTTAGAAACCAATTTCTGGCATTACATGGCCTCAGCGTGGAGCGTCAAGCTCTGGGCTCATCGTGTTTCAGGCCGAGTTTTAGTTTTAGTTTGGGTTTTAGCAGTTCGAGCAGCTGCTTCTGCCTCTACTTCTGCACCGTAAAAGGTCATGAAAAAGTTGTTTACTTCTCTTCGGCTTATGAGGCCATAAAAAGCCAAGATAAAGGAGATGGAGGAGAAGGAAGCCAACACCTAAACCGGGGTCCATAATAAAACTAAAACATGACATGGATGGAGGCAACTTCAGTGTAATTTACACGGGAAACTTTAAACGAAAAACAGCGAAGGCTTTTGTTAATTTTTTTTGTAGTTTCTTTAGTTGTTTTTTTTTTAGCAAGATTTTTATAAAAGTTAGCTGGGGGAAAACTTGATCAAATCTTTTCAAGCGGCCTTGATGCGAAGAGCTCTTGAAAAAATAAGCCAAAGCTAAACAGTTTTGAAGGGAGATACAAGAAAACATGACATGGGAAAGTATTTTCGGCAAGACGAAGCTTAAATACTGTTTAAGTTATTTTTATACTTAAATGTAATATTGAAAAACATCCCTGAGTACAAATTATGGCACAGGGTGTCATTTTATGGCTTGTTCTTATTGAAACTAATCGATATTGTTATCCAATCAGTCAGATTTAAGATGTATTAAAAGAAAATTAAATACTTTTATAGGAAATTTTGGCTGAGTAAAAAAATATCACACAATGTATGCTCACTCCTATTATTATTATTTAAATGGAAGTATTTAAGGCATAAAGAGAAGCATATAGCGTTAAAATAGATAAGCACCTAATAAGGGTTATAACTTAAACGATCCAAAGTATTATAAACATAATAAATATAATACCCTCTCACAGGGTATTTCTGATTAAAAGTTATGACATCTCTAATAATTATGATCAAAGCCAACGACTTGTTTTCGCTGCCGCTGACATGATTTATACGCCATCTCATCGAAACCCAACTCGATAATCACACATATATGGCCCGATCCGATCCGACATCAAAACCGTTACCGCAACGATCTCTTTTCCTTCTCACAATCTCAAATGGCAATAAACCCGGCGAGCTAATGATATGAGCTTTTGGTGGAAGAGAGAAATCTGATTGATTGTAATTGAATGGCTCGGAAGACAGCCGATTCTAATGCCAAGTTATTGGCACTTTCAACCACGACAATCTAGTTTATGGCTTGCAAATGTCAACCGGCAATTGCGGGAATTACACGCTGATTACAAGAGGAGGATGTGTGCCGCTGCCAATATGAGGAAGAAAGGAGGCAACTTGGTTAATGACGACCTTGTTTCAATGTTCTACATAGCAGTCGAGGTCGTTTGAGTGAAAGAAAAAGACTAAAGAAAAGGCCTTGGTATTATATTTATGACTGTCCTGGTTGGATGTCAAATTAATGGTAATAATGTTTGTTAAATAAAGAAATTAACTCTTATCTCTACAATATTCATACTAATAAACTTTTTCCCCATCTAATCTCTTGAGAATTCCTTCCACTTCCAACTCTTTTGCAGAATAACAGCCACACATTATCCACCTAATAATTCTACCTCTATGTCTTATCTCCTTAAGTGCTTCTCAATTTCCAATTCTGTCTAGATATTCCTCCGCGCATTCTTCACATTATAATCAAGCGAATTATCAGATTGCATGCCCCATCAACCATTGCGACTTGACGCTAATCGGTAGAAGTATTTCTAATTCACAGTTAAGCTCGCCATAAGACTCATGCAACAACTTTTAATGGCAGTGCGAAAAAAGGAAATAATAATAACAATAAACTAAGGCATGCGAAAAATAAAATTGAGCAAAAATGTTGGCAAAAATTACTCGCACAGTGGAGCATGTAAGTGTTACATTAAATGAAGGCGGAGCGGCGGCAGTGGCGCCGGCGATTTTAATTGCCAAAACCCCTTCGGATTTACCCCTCTCCCGTCATGGTATAATAATTATTATTGCGGCCCAAGTAGATAATCGCCATAAGCGAAGTTGGAATTGGTATGGAAAGCCATTAAAGTAATTGAAAAAGATGCCATTAGAAATGTTGGCATAAAAATAGAAAATACCTTTGGATAGGTAAACCATTTTCAGGGCGGAACCCAGCCCAGTACATGCAAAGTGCCGGTGATAAAAAAATATAGGTTTATATATATATCTATGGAGAGTGAGAGCCTCTAAACAACTTTCACAGCAAAACGCAACACGACTTGGTCTTTTTCCCCCTTCTCAATATTTATTGTCGCTGCTGGAAAATGGCTTTTCCAAGGTCCCTCAGACAATATGAGTTGCGAAAAGCGGCGCGAAAAAGAGTGGATAAACTGGTGTGCATGTTGCATGTCAATTTTAATTGCATATTGCCAGTCGAGAGACTGTCAAATTGAATTTGACTTGCCATTGCGGGAGCACGTGGCTCCAGATAAGATACAGATACCCATAAACACTTTATTACTATATACGAAAAAAATAGCTATAACAGTTATTGATTATGATGAATCAGGTAGAAAACAAATCACGCGGCTCTCTTATCAGCAGATAAACCTAAAATATTCAATGGAAAATCAAGGCTGACCAGTATCAAGTCGGTTTAAACTTGAACAAATCCCCTTTTTTGAAAGAGACGGAACTCTGTGAAACGAGTTTGCCATAATAATAAATCGTCTTGGCCTAGGCGAGCTGCAATAACTGGAATGCATCTGCATCTTGCCGCCTACCCCCTTGTGGCTCCTGCTGATGGATTGTGGCAATGAACTTGACATTAATAGGGTTTCCTCTAACTGCCGCCTTGCGTGACCGGCCACGCCTCTCCACTCTTTAGTTTTTTCCATATACTGACCCACCTGACAGGAGGGGAGAAACAAACATTTTCTCATGACTCTTCTCGCAGGCTGGGGAACAAGTCAATCTGCCAAAGAGTGCGAGTGCATAAAGAATTTTTAATTGTACGACAGGAGGAGAGATGAGCAGAGATGCACAGAAAGAAATAGAAGGTATTCAAGGGTATTGAGAGCTTAAATAACACATGAGAGCATAAAGCTACCATCAGGGATAAGTATTAGGCGTGAGTTCCTTTTTTTTCAACGGACATCTTAAGGATTTTCCAGTATAAATGTCTTTTTGTGGCTTCTTCGGCTTGCTTTTTGAACCAGCTTCCGTAATTTTCTCACTAAAATAAAAGCTAATAAACAATTCTTAATCGGCTTGCTTTTTGAACCAACTTTACAGATTATCTTACTAAAACAAATGCTCATTAAACAATTCTTTATTATTACAATTTCTTCCATTAATAAACTTCCAGAATCAAGTATTTTGTTCCCTATTTTCTTCCTGTGTAAAATCACTTTTAAACAGAGATAGAAAGAAAGACCAAAGCCTATCCATAAAGTCTCTAAAGGCCATGTCCATAGACGGCAGGGTTTTCTGTAGAATAAAAAAAAAAAGTCCAAGCTGCCGGCAAACGGAACTCGGATTTCAAGTCTTGACTTGTGACAACGGTCAATATTCAGCGCCCAGCAAATGAAATGAAATGTCAACTGCAAATTGAATCAACTTGGGGATAGAAAAACCTACAAAAAAAAAAACGAGGAAGAAATCCAGCCCCAAAGGACATAAAAGAGATTACAGCAACCGCAATGGCCCCCAAAAGAGGTGTCAAAAAGCTTGATCTAAATTAAAAGCTTCACATAAAAACGGTTAATGAAAAAGGGTTAACCAGTTAGACAAGTGGTTTTATTAGGAGATTACAGAAGGAAAAACATGGGTTAAAAACGTGAAGAAAAATTGAATTGATTTTAATTATGAATGATGGTGAAATTGGCTAAAAAATATATAAGGAACAACAAATGCTTTCGATGGCCAACTTAAAGGTTAAGATTTTAAGGGAAAAACCGTGTACCTCCAATTAAAAACTCGTAATGAAGAAGGGCACCAACAAAAAATATGAGCCCGTGACCATGACTGAAGGTCTTGACTCTGTGATCCCTGCTTTTATACACCTGTTACCCCCATTTTTTCAGCTTTTATTTCCCGCTGACATTTCTGACAAACGACAACAAATGCGTGGCAGACATCTGGTCGCCGCTCTTAACCCCTTTGCGCCCAGCAACAGCGACAGATGAAAGCGAATGGCTGAAAATGAAAATAAATAAATGAAATAAACCGTGGCGAAGCGACTGAAACTAAGATCACTCTGAGGGTCGCCCCGGCGTCGCAGCTCCAAAGAAACTCCCCCGATCGCAAGTGAGAGCGTGACAATGTCAACACATACAGTGGAAAAGAAACCAAATAAATATAATGAATAAATACAAAAAGCAGTTGAGGCATGGCCAAATGGAATTTAACGCTTTGCCCTGCAAGAAAGCAAAAGTTGAATAACAACAAATAAGTGTTATTTCCACCTCAATTTTAGTGCAACTTTTTTTCTTCTGGTTAAATGTGACAAAGATCTGCTATAATTTCCCATAATTATCTTGTAAACGCACGTCAGCGCAGACGACTATCTATTATATATGTCTAGGTAAGAGATATGGCCAAGTGTTCTGCAGCAATGCGGAAAATATAATTTGGCTAATGGAGGTTTCGCTTTATCGTAGGTGTTTTCTGTAAACAAAAATAAAAAAACACAATGAAACTGATATGAAAACGGGAAATGTAAACGTGTTTTATGTGTTAAAGGGCGATTTGGTTTATTAAGCTCAATGAACAAACACCTGCGGCTGCTTATATTAATGAAAGTATTAGATTTCCATTGAGGTTAATAGTCTTTGTTGAGTTTTCCTATAATAGGGAATATTTACGCGTCTGGGATGCTTTAATTCTCAATGAGTTAGAAAAAGACACCTCTGTTATGCTATAATTCACAAAGGGTTCTAGAGTTCTTAAGAAGAAAAAAATAGGAACTGAGCATAAGAAATGTCCATTTTGAAGAATTGATAAGTATATTTTTTAAAGTTACCATCTAGAATTTCGAAAATTGATATCAATGCTAGAAAAGTTTTTACGCCTCTGGTATGTTATAATTCCCAATGGGTTCTGGCGATATATGGAAGCAAACGAAAACTGAGGATTAGGAACTGTTTTCTTCAAAAAATGGATTTACCTAGCCCATTATATAACATTTAAATTCTTATCTGGTATTCAATGATAAGCTTTTTTCCCCTCGGGCAAGTTATAATTCCCAATGGGTTCTGGCCTTAAATGTAAGCAAAAAAACCTTAGGATTAAGAGTTGTTCTCTTCAAAAAATGGACTTACCTAGCAAAAGAAATTACATTTAAGTTCTTATCTGGTATTCAATGGAAAGCTTTTTACCCCTCTGGTATGTTATAATTCCCAATGGGTTCTGGCCTTATATGTAAGCAAAAGAAACCTTGGTATTAAGAGTTGTTCTCTTTAAAAAATGGATTTTCCTAGCCTAACAAATTACATTTAAAATCTTATCTGCTATCCAATGGCAACTGCTAGTAAATGTAAGCTTTCTATGCTTAAATTTACTTTTAAATACAACCATTCACACCCAAAACTATCAAAATAAACCCACTCAACGAAATATCTTTAAATGTAAACGATATTCCCTCACACAAATGCGATTACAGGCATTTCTCATCTCAGTTCATCCCCTGCAATTTCCTGCAGCTCACAAAAATATATTTACATAAATCCCCCTTTCGTAATCGGTTTCTCGTCTGCAAGTTCAAACATCTCCATTTCACACACTCAAGACTTTAAGCCATTTTAGCACCCCATTCATCGAAGTTCAACGTTTTTGCGACTTTGAACTTTTAAGGTTTTCCCAACACACACACACGAATACCACAGAGAATATTTCATAATATTCAGCAGGAAAAATAGAGAGAGGAAAATTTTCCTTTTACCAGTTGGAATATTTGCATTGCAAGTTTCCTTTTTTTTTTCTCCTATATTTTCCTGTCTTTCTCTTCACATTTTCTACCCACCAAACAATGCAAACACACGGCGCGGGGAGCAGAAAACAAATCCAACAAATCCGCTTAGAGTGCAAAAAGGCAAAAACTGTTTCCAATTGCCCAGCGTAAGCTAGAGTAAACCACACTCTCCTCCACTTTGCCCCCCCACGCAGACACAATTTCCACATTTTCCCCCTTCGCAGAAGCTTTTCCCACTCGAGAGTCAAGTGCAGTCAAACATTTAAGACGCAAAATAGGAGAACTCTCTGGCGTATTCATTCCAAGACCACGCCAAGTGGGTAATTTACGTTCACGATTTGTAAATTGCAGCTGCAATTTCGCTTTTCGCCTGACTTATGCAATCCTCGTGATTGTCACGATGTCTAGTGCTGCCGCCGCTGCTGCCAAGCCGCCTTATCAGCTGATTCACACCAATTAAATTTCAATTTTCGCATTAGGCTTCCATTTTCTCCACACGACAGATAGATAGACAGGCAGACACTCCGCCCGCCTTATCAGGTTCTCTAATTCATCTCCCTTTTCATTGATTAGTTTCACACGAACTTTGCCACCCAGAGAGACTGCGTCGCAGCTTTTATATACAATATTTTCAGTTCCATTGTTCGCCATTTATAAGCCCCGGGTTTTGTCTTTCTTCCAAATTATAACTCTTCTCTCTGTATTGTTTTTTTTTTGTCAACAAACAAAAAATTTGATTTATGCGTATTTATCCGTCATTCGTCTTTGTTTGTTTGCTTTTAATTGGATCCTAGCATTGATTGAATGTCTGGCTCTGCTCTGGGTAATATATATATAATTTTACATATTTATTTGTTCATAAAGGTTGAGCTTTCGTTCGAATGTAGAGCAGCGGCACTCGTATATAACTGCTGAGTGGGCATACATTTTTAATGACAAACTGCAGCAGTGATGGGGCCCGCACACAAGTTCAAGGAACTCTAAAACAAATTGTTCTTGATTTAAATCAATTTTGGGGTATAGAGCTCAGTGAGTGAGAGATTTAAATTAAATGAAAAAGGAAATGATGTGATGGGGGACATGCATATTTTAAGTAGTCTTTTGTATTTATTCTCTCGAGTAAGCTGTCGAGTATAAAGTAGCATTTCCTGCATATTTAAAGGCTACATTTTAAATTAATTACTCAAGTAAATATGTAAAATACTGTCAACATAACAAGTAATATTATTTTCTTTAGAAAATTGCCTTCAATATTCAATCAATTTTGTCTTGAATCTGTTGCCAACTCCCCTTCTCACAATGGAATCCAATTATCTAGTTTATTTTCTTATCAATTTAATCTCCTCTTTCGAATTAATCTCCCATCCGGAGCTATCCCAATTGCATTCGCCTGACAATCCCCAAAATGTTCCAATTTGCATTTCGCCCCCAGCAGTGACTCAAGAATAAGCTTCGATCCCTTCTCATCCTTTTCATCTTTCCATTCCTGTCACATCCACCCAGATCCCAGGTTTCTGGATGTCTTCTGCCAGAGGCAAATTATTGATTTATGGCCACGCGTCGCCCGTCATTGTCAAGATAAAGTGCCATGCTGATGTTTGGAGTTGAAGTTGCAACTGGAACGTGCAGTTACACAGTAAAAATTATATCTTTCGCAACCTTATCCCATAGGATTTATATTTTATGTCTAAAATTAAGTAATCTGATCTGGAACTTACAACAAATATGTATTTTGTAGTGTTGATTTCGTAAAAATGGTTAGAAATTGCGACAAGTCATTTCCTTCTTGGAAAAACCTTCGTAGTATCTCTGGGTAACATCATAAGTATGGACATATCTTCTTATCTGACCTGAAACTTTCAGTATATATGTATTTTAATGTTCTTATTGCAACCAAAACATTTTGAAGGCAAAAAGGTCAATCTACTCAAAAGAATTCCACAAAAAATACCATTATCTCAGGATTTCTGATATGAAAATTCTTTACAAATAACTCTTATTTTTCTGTGTAGAACTGGAGAATGCCGAATGGAGACTGCAGTCTGTGGGCAGCAGGCGTGACAACTACAAATGCCAAAGGACGGTGTTGGAGACAAAGCCGAGAAAGAAAGGCAGAATCAAAGTTGACTCAACCTTAAGTAGACACTTCACACTTGGCAGGGTCGCTGTCCGTCCGTCCTTCGGTCTGCTCCACCTCTCCATTTGCACCTCCTCCTCCATATTTTCATTCCATCTCCTTTTGCCGTGGCGTTCCCAGGCTTCTTGGTTTGCCCTTGCCCGACACTGTACTTTTCCAGAGGCTGCAGTGCCATGGAAGCCAAAAGGAACAACCCTTAGAAATGCAAGCTAGCGAAAAAGCTTTAACACCCAAAGGATGCATGCACTGTGAGGAAAATTTGATGGCTATAATCGGGAATAATATTTTCTTTACTTTACGAACTTGTTCTTAGTTAAAAGAAGAAGTTTCTTTCTTTGTTTAAGCATTTCCTCACCATTATTAATTACACTGGAACTTTAAAGCTAAATCCTTGATTTTTTAAGCTTATTTTTTAGGCGTGTACGAAATAGCGAAAGAGGAGCTGCCGTAGACACCGGTAACTGCAAGGAAATTGAATAAAGGAGCAGACACAAAACCAAAACAAAGCCCAGAGAGCGGAGCTTCGCCAAACAGTTTTTTCCGTGGTGCGAATGGCTAGGAAATGGGAGGAAAACTGGGAATAAAACTTTTGTCATTATGCAGGCGCAATGGCGATGCTTTCTCTAAATTTTCCTCCCGCCATCATCCACTTCCTCCTCCTCTGCCTTTCTATCAAACCGTTTCCCCTGCCAGCACAGCCTCTCTCTCTCGCTTATCTGGTAAATTGTCAAAAAGTTTTTCCCATCGCTTTCTGTGTTTTATAAATAACTCAACAAGCGCAGAGCTGGGAACAGAATAAAACAACAAACTTTGTGGTCGGTACAAAAAAAAACAACTCTCTGAACAAAAAACACTCCCCCACGGACAGGAAGAAGGACTCGTCGAATGCATCCCCACACACATTACCAAATGAAGCCAATAAATGAAAACCCCAAAAAAGCTCCTCCGCAAAAATTGACAGGGGAAATGTTTATTTTTAACACGGTTAATTTAACCAAATTAGGTCTAATTCTTGTGGTCAGGTCCTGGAAAAAATGGGGTCAACTGGAAAAAAGAGGGTTTGGTCGGGAAAAGAACAAGGGAGAGGTGTCCTAAATTAGCTGGCAATTAATTAAGCAGACAGGCAGGCGCAGTCAGCCAGGATGGTTGGACAGACAAAAAATCCATAAAGTTATAAACAACAGCATTATGTTTTTATCTACTTTGCGTGTTTCTGAGGGCTGAGAGAGAACATAACCCTCAAGGTGGCGATGGATGGTGCAATTTACATTGTTAACTAAGTTTTAACCGACCAGTCATGCAATTCTTGTCAGCTCAGTCTCAGCTTTAGCTCTTTTTCTTGGCTCATTCAATTCAATTTTCGCTGCAGTTGCAATTGCAGCCGCGGAAGGTTGCTAAATTACACAACTAGAGAGAGGTTAAAACCCCGGAGAGAACGTCGTGATAAGGTAGAAAAAAGTTACAGTAATGGTTTGGTTTTTGTAATTGTAATTAATTCTTGTTTAATATGTATAAGAAATTGTTAACATCACTGCTTTATGTAGCTAGCTTTAAAGTAAGAATGTATTTTAAGGTTTTAATGTGGTTATAATAGATATAAAGTTTTTTATCTCTATTAACAAATATGGCATTAAAAGGGAACTAAAAATCATGAACTACAGTTTGCAAATTAAGGGAAATATTCTACATATTCTCTAAACTGAAAGCAGTTGTTTGCCTAAAAAGACAAGTCATTTCAAGTTTTTAAGCTGTATGTATTTCTTAGACTTTACAGACTTGCTAAAACCTCGTTTAGACAGACAGATTCAATGAGATGTTCATAACAAATGTATGTTAATGCCGAACGGCATGGCCTGCAGCCTTCTACAATATTTATCGATCGGCGGAAAAGGAGGCGGATCTGGCGGGGATTGAGGGTTTTTTTTTTTTGTGGGATTGAGAGGGGTGACACGGAGTGGCCTCAAGTGGGGCAACCCACCCAGTGGTTGTGGTGTTGTATGTTATGTGATTTGAAAGCATGTTTTTCCCCCTCTCCGTGGTATTTTTTTTTTTTTTTCTGTTTCGTTTTTGTTTCGCCGTGGGTTACACAAAAACATTTCAAGTTGCTCCACAGGGTCTGCTTTTTTTTCGGTTTGCTGTCCGGACAAGTGGACAAAGTGGTCCGCAAGTGGTTGCATGGCCATTAGAGAGAGGTCTGGCAGGGAATAGGGGAGATCTTGGACCACTGCAGCTGTGTGCCCGGCCAACTATCAATTACTTAAATGCATAATTGCAGAAAAATTACGTTTACTTTTTACAGACACAAGTTCCCATGATAGGTAGATTCTAGAGAACTGTATACCAGATATAAAAAAACGATATTTAGAGGAATTAAGCTACCATTTAGGTAACTTTATTCGCAAAATCAAGTTCAAGTTAACCAACTTCCGTACTATTTTATTAACCCCCTTTTCTCTGTGCCAAATTAGGCCGACAATTTAATTGCGATCAAGGTTCACTGAACCCTGTAAAGATCAAATAAAAGCCAAACCACAAATGCTCGCATTCAGCTTAGCTTAATATCGCTTTTCTTCAGACAATAAAAACCGAATTGCCCCGCAGCCATGAACGAATCCATGATCATTGATCAACCGAAAACCCAACGAACCTAATATGGCCAAACGGCGGTAGCAAAAAATAGAGAAAAATATATGAATAAATAAAGGCGACATTTGGCGCGACTGTTAAAATTACTACAGAAATACATGTAGACCTGTAACTCTTGGTATTGTCATTGTTTTAGTTTGTCTATATGTCTATGGGTTTCCAATGAAAAGTCGAACGAAAATGCCAGGCCAGAGATCTAAGATCCAAGATCATATGGGCAAAAAATTGAAGTCGTGTGCTAAACTTGCGCCAAATCAACACTGACGCAACAGATAAGGCCAGAGGGGAGAAATATATATATATGTTACACACACATATCGGAGGGTTACGGGGAGGCTAGCTCCTAAACTTGATTTCGCCAGCTGCGCGTGGGCCACCGAAAAAAAAAAGATACAAAAACAAACGGCAACTCAAGCGCTTGGTGGAGAGATCTGTGATCTCGATTTCGTTCGAAATAGTTTTATTTTTGTTTTTGTCTCTGCATTGCAAAAGTTTTCCATAAAACTGCGAAAATTGTAAGACAGCCAAGCAATGCATGAAAATTAACGAGTGTCAAATATTCGACTTTTGCTTCGCTTCTTTAATTAAGAATAATACGTTGAATAACTTTTCTTATGTCAGCAATTGATTAACCAAATTTGCAGAGATCTGCCATGTAGATTTCTGTGAGTTTTGAAGATTTCTTTTAAGGCTGAAATACAAAAAAAAGACATAGGCAAGTTTAAATTAAATTCTAACAATCTGTCAACTAGATTGATGAGAGCTACTCTTTCAGCAGAAGACTAATTAATTTTCGTAGTGGAACCAGACTTAAGCAATTGATTTTATGGCCCAAGTTTTTCCATAAATAAAAGTCTCAAATGTGAGACAATAAATTGCGGGCGTAGAGTTCAGTTTTGGGCATTCGCGGCGCCACTAACATAAAATCAAGATTTATATGAAAATTAACGCTCTTAAATGCTTGAAATGCCAAATAAATTCGTATATGGTTGTATCTTTAATTAAGAATAGTCAGCTGCAACTTTTGATGCAAAAGCTTTTCCATAAATGCGCAAAAAATTCGAAACAATAAATTCAAGGCGTAAGATCGTCATACTTTTGGGCATTCAAGGAGGATTAGCATAATGGCCAGATTTGCATGAAAATTATCGCATTTAAATGCTCAATCTGTCAAATAGATATACAGCGAACGACGCCGGTCTGTTTCCTTAATTAAGAATAATTTGTTGAATAAGTTTCGTTGTGACTGCATTTGACTAATTAATTTTATGCAAATGGCGCGTAGGCGAAAGTTTTATGATAGCGGATACATGTATATTTTACGAGTTTTTAAGTCGCCGACAAATTGACGATGGATTGTTCTGTGGAAATAAAAATTAAAACATTTAAAGCGGAAAGCGCAACTAAAAATAAACAACAGGCGAAGTCATAAAACAACGGAGTGCGGCCCTTCGTCATGTTTTTTCTTTATTCTCCCCAAGCTCTCCTTCGATTTCTTTTGTGGATCTCGCCCTTTTGAGTGCACTGAAAATAATTTGGAATCTATAACTTTGTGTTTAAGAATTACTGTATGTTAAAATTTGTTAAAAACTACAAACTTAAAAGAGTCTTTATGGTAACGTCGAAAGATTATTATTTTTAGAGCTCAGATGGGCAGTTTAGTTAGAAGTGGGAGCCAAACTAAATAAAACGTAAACGTGCTTAAAAGAAATTAACATAAAATTTCAAATATGGAACCCTGCGATAAAAAAAAAACTTCAGATTTTTTCTCAGTGTGAAAAATGACATGAAGCGCAACTGTTTCTGCAAGACAAAGAAGCAGAAGAGAAGGAGAACAAGAAGAAGGAGAAGCAGGCGGATACAGAGGAGAAAAAGGAGCCACAACACAGGGAAGTCGTTGGAAATTAAATACGGTTTTGTTACCAGAAATTCCGCAACTAAAAATAAACAAATGAACGAAGCAAGAAGAAGATGCGAAGCACGCGACGCACAAAAGAGGGTGAAATTTGAATCCACGAAGTGGGAGAGAGGCGAAGGAGCAAAAATTATCAACAATACCAAGTACGTAAAGCCCCCGGCAGCGATCGTTTTTTATTGAGGAAATAGTGCAAATAGAATTGTGATTTCTGCATATTTGCATAAATTGCGGCCATTGCGAGAATTGCAAAACGATTGGCGGACACGAAGAAAAGCGATAAATGAGCGGCGTCGGCAGACGGCAAAAAAAAAAAAAAAAATAACGGATAGCAACTTATCAGAAACCCACACAGGCACGCGCACACACACACACCCAGAACCTAAGACAACAAAAGAAAAACAAAAGTCATTTGCCTTTTGTTTTGGTTTCTTTTTGCCAAGCTCTCCTTCGTTCCTCTCTCTCACTCCTGGGGTCGCTCTCCCGATCTGCGCTGCACTTTGCCGATCAACGGTTCTTTCGGTATTTCCTGCTCGCTTGCACCTACGCGACAGGCTCTGCCAAACCAGTTATTAAAAGCCATAAAAAGGAGAACCATTTAACTGTTAAAGGTGCCTCGGGTTGCTGTAGTTTTTTTTGGTTGCGACTCTTGCCAGGTGTTTAACTCCGCCAGCTGTTTTGTTTGCATGCGAAAAAGTATTTTCGTATTTTCTGCAAATTGGAATTGTTTTCGGGTTTTTTCGGTGCTGCTTCTGCGCAGGGTGGAAGCAGGACGGCACGCACGCACACTCACTCATGCACGCACACACCCCTGAAAATGCCGCTACTCCAGTGCAATTTAGTTTTTGCTTAATTTGATGTAAAATCTGAAGTAAGGACAGGGAGTTTCTGACTAAAATTTAAGATTAAAATCAACGGGAGGGTTGGCCCCACCCCGCCCCCTTCTTTTGTTTTGCGTATGTGTT
>JAEIIF010055309.1:0-19869 GCA_018874455.1 Drosophila trapezifrons
CTGCTGCTGCTTGGAGGTCTGATCCTTTGCCTTGGGCTGCTCCTTCTTAGCCTCGGGCTTGGTCTTCTGGGGTTGCTTTGCCTCTTTATCCTTCTTAACGACGCCGTTCTGCTCCTTGGCGCCTTTCTTGGCAATGGTCTCGGGTGATAGCTTGGCAACCTTGGCCTTGGGCTGCGCTACCTCCTCTTCGTCATCGGAGTCAGATTCTTCTTCCTCACCACTCTCGTCCTCATCATCGTCATCGTCGTCCTCCTCTCCATTTTCTAGGAATGACTCGTACTCTTCAATTAGGCGACTGTCATCATCGTCTTCCTCCTCCTCCTCCTCACCATCATCATCATCATCATCGTCCTCTTCGTCGTCCTCAGCTTGAGCTCCAGCCTTCTTTCCATTCTTATTCTGCTTGGCTGTATCCTTGAGCAGGTTTTCAATGGTGTAATCTTCGTCGTCCTCATCATCGGAATCAATGTCGTGCAAATAGCCCAACAAAGAAACAGTGGCGTCGCCTGCAAAACGGAAAAACGTGTTACAACTTTGCGCAGGGGATTCCGAGAATTTTGAACTTTCAAGGAACTTAAACTCACCTTCTGTGTTGAACGTAATCACGTCGCCCTTGCTGAAGTTCAAGTCCAGAGGCGCCTGGGGAATGACTTTCGACACTGTGGCCACAATGAATTTCTCCGTCTCGTTCGTAACGTAAAGCTTTGCACTCTCGCCCTCGTCGATGGCGATTCCCGAAATATGGAAGGATTTCACAATCGTCTGGGAGTACTTGCGCCTAGGCTTCATGTGCAAACCTAAACGGCGGGAAGTTTATGATTAACATGATTTTTAACGTGACGATACAAATGGCGCCGCCGTCCACGCTGCCGGCGATCCACAAGACTAAGCACGTGGCTCGCACAAAAACCGCCGGGCCCATGAGTTCCAAGGGTGATCAGCGGTTCTGCTCACTAATAAGGGAATGGAAATTGTATTGCTCACCCCAAAACATGGACATCTTGCGAGGATATTGACTTATTTTTACGGAAATGCAAATAAAAAAGAAGATTAAAAACCGAAGAACTGACGCCGACTGAAGACCGTTTCAAAGCTGTTTAAGAATACCTTCGATTTTTTAAGCAGCGTAACAGTGTGACCGTGACTTGAGCTGCCACAAAACGGTTAAAAACCATTTAAAAAAGTGCCATAAAAAAGCTTATAGACATAAAAATCCAATGCTACTAAACTACAGAAGTAGTCAATCGATCATCATGTGGCATTGCTCTGTTTGAACTACTTGTGCGATCTCTAGTCATTAGGTTTTGGTGGTTTTTTTTATTCATAAATCCAGTTACAAATAACAATTTTCAAGGACAAGGACAGATTAAAAAAGAAATAACAAACATTTATACTTAACGTACTTAGAACTTAATATCTTAAAAATTATCAAACTACGGCTAAATATTTACATTTTATGGGCGATGAACTATCGCGATAGTTTAAAAACAATCGATGGCGCTCACCAAAGTGTCTCCATCGATACTATCGATAGTACCATCTATGTTTGTGTATTTGTGGCAGCGATAGGAGAAAAAAATTGTCTCTTTCGGGGATTTTGAGCCCCGCCTTGTTAAATTGCATTTGATTCGGGCCGCTGGAGGCATGGTAAAGAGCGCAGCATGACCGAGAAGATTACGCTAGCGGACGCGCTGTCCAATGTGGAGGTGCTGGACGAGTTGTCGCTGCCGGATGAGCAGCCGTGCATTGAGGCCCAGCCCTGTTCCATTATCTACAAGGCAAACTTCGACACGAACTTCGAGGACCGCAATGGATTTGTCACCGGAATTGCCAAGTACATCGAGGAGGCGACCACGCACGCCAACTTGGTAAGATAGATAGATCGAAGCCTCTGCTTCAGTTGGCCAAATTACTCACACCTCTTCCCCTCCCACTTCCGCCCGCAGAATGTGCTGCTGGACGAGGGGCAGAAGCATGCAGTCATGCTGTACACCTGGCGCTGCTGCTCGCGCGCCATTCCGCAGCCCAAGTCCAACGAACAGCCGAATCGCGTGGAAATCTACGAGAAAACGGTGGAGGTCCTGGCACCGGAGGTGAACAAGCTGCTGAACTTCATGTACTTCCAACGCAAGGCCATTGAGGCCTTCTCGGGCGAGGTGAAGCGCCTGTGCCACGCCGAGAAGCGCAAGGATTTCGTGTCCGAGGCGTACTTGCTGACGCTGGGCAAGTTCATTAATATGTTTGCCGTGCTGGACGAGCTGAAGAACATGAAGTCGAGTGTAAAGAACGACTATTCCACGTATAGGCGGGCAGCACAGTTCCTCAAGGTGATGTCCGACTCGCACACCCTGCAGGAGTCGCAGAATCTCTCCATGTTCCTGGCCACGCAGAACAAGATTCGTGACACGGTCAAGGACACGCTGGAGAAGATCGTTGGCTACGAGGATCTGCTCTCGGACGTGGTCAACATCTGCGTGCACATGTTTGAGACGAAAATGTACTTGACGCCGGAGGAGAAGCACATGCTGGTTAAGGTTATGGGCTTTGGACTGTTTCTCATGGATAGCGACGCGTGCAACATCAACAAGCTGGACCAGAAGAAGAAGATCCGTCTGGATCGCATCGATCGCATCTTCAAGAACCTGGAGGTGGTGCCGCTCTTCGGCGACATGCAGATCGCCCCATTCAACTACATAAAGCGCAGCAAGCACTTCGACTCCAGCAAGTGGCCGCTCTCCAGCTCGAACGCCATCAGCCCCCAGGCGGATTTGATGGTGCATCTGCCTCAGATTCGCGAGGACCACGTTAAGTATATCTCGGAGCTGGCGCGATACACAAACGAGGTGACCACCACCGTCAAGGAGAATCCCTCTGACGCCGAGAACCGGATCACCTCTGACCTGGCCCTCCGTGGCCTGCAGCTGCTATCGGAGTGGACCAGTGTGGTCACGGAGCTGTACTCCTGGAAGCTGCTCCACCCCACTGACCATCACCAGAACAAGGAGTGTCCCGTGGAGGCCGAGGAGTATGAGCGGGCCACCCGCTACAATTATACATCGGAGGAGAAGTTCGCCCTCATTGAGGTGATCGCCATGATCAAGGGCCTGCAGGTGCTGATGGCGCGCATTGAAACCGTTCTGTGCGAGGCCATCCGGCGGAATATCTACTCGGAGCTGCAGGACTTTGTGCAACTCTCACTGCGTGAACCACTGCGCAAGGCGGTGAAGAACAAAAAGGATTTGATCCGGAGTATCATTATGTCGGTGCGCGAGACGTCGGCCGACTGGCAGAAGGGCTACGAGCCCATCGACGACCCAGTGTCCAAGGGGAAAAAAGATCCGGACGGCGGCTTCCGCATCCAGGTGCCACGCCTTAACGTTGGCCCCTCCTCCACGCAGCTGTACATGGTGCGCACGATGCTGGAGTCCCTGATTGCCGACAAGAGCGGCGGTAAGCGCACGCTGCGCAAGGATATCGACGGCAATTGCCTGATGCAGATCGACACGTTCCACAAGACTTCCTTCTACTGGAGCTACCTGCTCAACTTCAGCGACACGCTGCAGAAGTGCTGCGATCTCTCCCAGTTGTGGTACCGCGAATTCTACTTGGAGATGACCATGGGTCGCAAGGTCAATAAGTGCCTGGTGCGGCATCAGCACAACGAGGAATGCAAGGATCTGATCACAATGGAGAAGCGCATTCAGTTCCCCATAGAGATGTCCATGCCCTGGATCCTCACCGATCACATTCTGCAGACAAAGGAGCCCTCCATGATGGAGTAAGCGATACGAGGACACTTTGACTTTTCAAAGTCTTACTCACAGTATTCACATTCCACAGATTTGTTTTGTATCCTTTGGACTTGTACAACGACTCGGCTCACTATGCTCTCACCGTCTTCCGCAAGCAGTTCCTTTATGATGAAGTGGAGGCCGAGGTCAACCTGTGCTTCGACCAGTTTGTCTACAAGCTGAGCGAACAGATCTTTGCCCATTACAAGCAGTTAGCGGGCAGCATTTTCCTCGACAAGCGATTCCGCTTGGAGTGCGAAGTGCTCGGCTTTAACTTTCAATCATATCCGCGAAACAATCGCTACGAGACTCTGTTAAAGCAACGACATGTCCAACTGTTGGGTAAGCAAGAATAACCATAGGTTCATAGATTTACTTACTTTATTTCACTGTTTTTCCTTAGGCCGTTCTATTGACTTGAACAAGCTGGTAACCCAACGCATCAACGCCAATATGCACAAGAGCATTGAGTTGGCCATCAGCCGCTTTGAGGGCAATGACATAACAGGCATTGTGGTAAGTAAATTCGGACAACAAACCAGGAGAAGTAAGGATGTGCCTCACATGTTACATTTTTAGGAACTGGAGGGTCTTTTGGAGGCGAATCGCATTTGCCACAAGCTTCTAAGCAAGTACTTGGCCCTGGACAACTTTGATGGCATGGTTAAGGAGGCTAATCACAACGTTTTGGCGCCTTACGGCCGCATTACCCTGCACGTCTTTGTGGAATTAAACTATGACTTTCTGGTCAATTATTGCTACAATGCAGCCACAAATCGGTGAGTTATCTTCTAAATAACTTGGTTAATCTCTAATGTTTCTGCTTTTCTCTCGATTAGATTTATTCGCACCAAGGTAAATCTTTCGTCGTCCCAGGCCATTCAGCGGGAGAAGCCGCCGCAAATGTCACATTACTATCTGTGGGGTTCTAAGCAGCTAAATGCCGCCTACTCCACCCAGTATGGCCAGTATACTGGCTTCGTTGGCTCCCCGCACTTCCATGCAATGTGCCGACTGCTCGGCTACCAGGGCATTGCCGTAGTCATGGACATTATACTGAAGGACATTGTCAAGCCCTTGATCCAGGGCTCACTGCTACAGTTCACCAAGACACTGATGATTGCCATGCCAAAGTCTTGCAAACTTCCCCGTTGTGAGTACGGATCTCCGGGAGTGCTGAGCTACTACCAGGCCCATCTCACTGATATCGTGCAATATCCGGACGCCAAGACCGAGCTGTTCCAGTCCTTCAGGGAGTTTGGCAACAGCATTATCTTTTGCCTGCTGATCGAGCAGGCGCTCTCCCAAGAGGAGGTGTGTGATCTGTTGCACGCGGCCCTCTTCCAGAACATCTTCCCCAGGCCATTCTGCAAGGGTATGTTAGCTATATTTATATCCTGAGATTTTCTTGTGACCCCTTTGCGACTTTACCTCTTCAGAGAACGAGAAACCGGAGGCTAAGCAAAAGCGCCTTGAAGCCCAGTTCGCCAACCTGCAGATCGTGTCCAATGTGGAAAAGATTGGCACTGCTAAGGTAGGATTCTAGGAAATAAAATTATTGTAGACTCTAACGAAACTTGTCGACCAACAGCAAGCCATGATCGCACGCGAGGGGGACTTGCTGACACGCGAACGCCTGTGCTGCGGCTTGAGCATCTTCGAGGTGATACTCAACCGCGTGAAAAGCTATTTGGACGATCCGGTGTGGTGTGGTCCGCCGCCCGCAAACGGAATTATCCACGTGGACGAGTGCTCCGAGTTCCATCGATTATGGTCGGCTCTGCAGTTCGTCTATTGCATTCCAGTGAGAGGAACGGAGTACACTATTGAGGAGCTCTTCGGCGAGGGTCTCAACTGGGCGGGCTGCGTCATGATCGTACTGCTCGGCCAGCAGCGGCGCTTTGAGGCTCTTGATTTTTGCTACCACATTCTGCGGGTACAGCGCGTCGATGGCAAGGATGAAGACGTCAAGGGCATTGTGAGTTTCACTAAGAGAGAGAAAAAAACTAAGCTAATATGCAAATTCTTTATTGCAGCAACTCAAGCGGATGGTGGATCGCATTCGTCGATTCCAAGTATTAAACTCACAAATCTTCTCCATTCTCAACAAGTATCTGAAGGGTGGCGACGGCGAAGGCTCAAATGTGGAGCATGTGCGGTGCTTTCCGCCGCCGCAGCATCCGTCGGTCATATCGTCGTCATCGTCCCACTACCAGGACCCGCAAAAGTTGCGCCAGAGCATGAACAATTGAATGTCCGGTCGACGGTCGGGAACATGCATTTAAGCGAAATAGGTTACAAAAATAATCGCAGTTACAATTTCTCCCCCGTCACAGCGGGAGTCCCCCGTCGTAATGTAGGAACCGAAGGAGCCAAAGTCTTGGCTATGCCGCGCCCAAATCTTGACAATTTGTTTAGGTGTTAGAGGGTAATTTTCGGGTTTATTTAAATTCGATTTTATTGGAATCGTTTTTCATTCGTACAGTACGTAAAATGTATTATCCAAGCAATTATATATAGATATAGCATTGATCCCCATTGCATTCGATTTAGCTACTCGGTACGTTATCCCAAATACTCTATAGTAAGATCGCTAGGATATTATGTTTGGCCTCTCTTTATTTCTTCGCTACAAAATGGACACACTCTTGTTTTGCTCCCCCGATTTGAGAATCAAATTAGCCAAAGAATTGACGACAGACAGAAAGGCGAATTAAAAACGAATTGGCTTTAAATACAATCAAAGTATTACAAAATAGATGCAGCAATTATAATGGATGATATTATGACAGCCAACATTGAGACACATTTACACAATTAATACAATGAACATTATCGAATAAAATTTTCATACGTATTTCTAACAAACCCAAAGAGGTGACGATTATTATTGTAGGGGTTTTCTTGAAGGGTTTATGGAATGGAACTATATACAAAACAAACTATAAAGAGTGTAGATTGTAGATTGTAGATTGTAGATCAACGTTCTTGGCAACTCTGATTGTATATTTGGGAATGGATTTATCTAATAGCTACATGGCCACACCGTTGGTCTTGGCCTTTGTCTTCTGCCGTGGATCCGTGTACGTGTGTAGCACTGTGACGTTGTCCGCATAGTTTCGCGGCAAATCAAATGTCGCACTGTCCGCACCCAGGTAGCAGGCGCCGTAGGCACTGCTCTTGGTGATGCTAACCAGCTTGAGGTTATAGTCGATAGGCGTCTTGGAGAGCTCCGCGATGAATGCCTCCTGCAGAAGGTTCCAGCTGGACCACACCGAGCCCACGCACACCACGCTCAGATCCCCGGACTTGACCAGATCCTTGTGAACATTGGGCAGCAGGGAAACAATCATACGGGCCAGATGCACGCCGGCCTCGCGAAACAAGCCGCGTGCCAGTTCGTCACCGTTCTCTGCATTCTGGGCCAGCTTCTTGCATAGATTGGCGAAGAAGGGCTTGTCGAACTTGGCGTAGCAATGGGGCAGCATATCGTACCGCGTCTCGATGCTGAAGTGCTCCTTGATCAGGGCCCAGGTCTTCTCCACAGGGGCTGGTGACCTCTCGAAGTTGTCCATGTGGTCAAAGACCACCTTCACCGCTCGGTACGAGATGAACCAGGCTGCGGAGTAAAAGGTTTGGGGGCTGAATAAATTAACAACCAACGGTGGCAATGAGTCAGTGGCAATCAACGCTATCAGACAATCCTAATCGCAGCTGCAGCCGTTAATCGCGACATTGGCATGGCATTAAACGACCATTAGCTGATAAGGCTGACGACCCCCTCACCAGCTCTGGGAATTCGCAACCCATACTCACCGCTGCCCTCGTCGCCGAGGAAGTTCCCCCAACCGCCGCAGTTCGAGGTGGAGCCGTCGGGATTGCGCAGCAGGCAGTTGGATCCCGTGCCCGAGATGAGGACCATGCCGCCGATAGAGGATGCCGTGAACATGCTGCCCATGGTGTCACTGGAGACGGCGTAGCTCTGGGCCAGATCTGGGAACGTGGTGCGCAGCTCCTGCTCCAGCTCCTTGTTTGTGGCCTCCTGTTGAAATACTCTCGTGTTTAAATGGACTCCATTATAGTAATGGGTTATAGTAATAGCTAACCTGCTCGCATCCGCTGAGACTTAGCCCCAAGCTAGTGAGCTGCGTGTCCTTGGGTATACCCGCCTCCTCCTTGGCCCGCTCCACCATGTCGGTGATGCGGCGGGCGCACTCCGGAATGCCGATGCCCCAGTGGTTGGTACCCAAACCGCTGGTGGAGCCCACCGACTGGCCGCTCTCATCGCAGATGACCAGCCTGGAGTGCGTGGCTCCGCTGCAAACGGGAGACAAAGGGAGGCAATTCCTGAATCTATTTCCGGATTCTCTTCATCGTTACACAATAGGTGAAAGGGGCCGTGACCGCGGACAATAAAGAACGCTATGGAATCAAATTGAAGCGAATTAACCGATCTCGCGGCTGCAAATTGGAATTGAAGAGACGCGCAATTGACAAATTCATTTAAAGAAAACGTGTCACACGCACAAAATTGGATTCGACATCGCATAGACGGGTCGGACGACAGATCTTAATTAACCACAGTCCAAATGCGGGCATAGAAAATAATATATACGCATTTCCAAACATAGAATTTATTCAAATTCGAAAAAGGGAAAATAGGGGCTTGCAGTTGCCGTTACATTGCAGCAGCTGACTGATGGACGGATAAGCCAAGATAAGTGACGTGCACCGCTTATTACCCTCAATTGAGCCAATCATTCATACATATATACTTTGCAAAATGGGCACAACAAAAGGCATTTGTTATCGTCGCCTTAACTATTTTTAACCATCGTCCAATTTACTCCGGTCGTAAAAATACCTTTGCCGCAATTTCAAACCCAAGTACCGTTCTTCCGTGACGTAACGGTCAGCGGGCGACAGCGGGTTGGCAGCCCCAAAAGCTACTCTCTCCCTCTCTCAGTGGCCACTGACCTGCCAACTCGTTGCAGTGGGTTATCAAACAGCCGGCGGAATTATTATTATAAATAATTGTTCGCGGAAACATTTAACGATTTCGTCGATATAGTGACTAGACCCGCACCCCGCGATCGCCGGCGTTGATTCTATAAGTCGAGTTAATTGAAATGAAATTGCTGACAAATGCCCGAAGGCTGCGGCCGCTGCTGCTGCTGCGCCGCCAAAGGTCGCATGACGCGAAAGCTGCGCTGGCGGCGGGGGCGCCAAGGCAACCGGTTCCAACCAGTGCCCAGCTGGATGAGCTGGAGCGGAATGTGGAGCTCCGTCAGCATCGGAACAACCTGCCGCTGATCCGCTCCCTCGTCAAGCAGGCGAAGGACGGGAATCCGGACACTCTGAGCAAGCTTCGCTCAGAGCTGGAGCAGCTGCCCAATGCCACGCATCCTCGCCTGCAAGACTACGGCGTGGAGCCGCGGGTGCTCGCCCAGTACGTGCACAGGGAATTGCCGCCACAGGCGAGCCTCAAAGAGTTCTCTGAACTGGCCCGCTCCCTCAATCTCTACCGGATGGATCACCTGGGAAACTACACGGGGCACAAGAGCTACTACCTCACAGGCCAATTGGCCACGCTGGAGCAGGCCATTATACAGTACGCACTCCAAGCGGTCACGGACCGCGGCTTCAAGCTGATCTCCGTGCCAGACATCCTGCCGCGCGAGGTAATCGAGTCCTGCGGCATGCGCACCGACGGAGAGCGGACACAGGTCTACAAGCTGGACACCGGCGAGTGTCTGTCGGGCACCTCGGAGATGGCCCTGGCTGGCTTCTTTGCGGACAAGCAGCTGTCGGAGGAGCAGCTTCCCCTTAAGGTGACTGCCGTCAGCCGATGCTATCGCGCCGAGACGTCGGGCCTGCAGGAGGAGAAGGGCATCTACCGGGTGCACCAGTTCACCAAGGTGGAGATGTTCGCCATCTGCACGGCCGAGCAGTCGGAGGCTGAGCTGGAGGAGTTCAAGAACATCGAGTTGGATCTTTTCCGGCGCCTGGGCCTCAACTTCCGGCTGCTGGACATGCCGCCGTGCGAGCTGGGCGCTCAGGCGTACCAGAAGTACGACATCGAGGCTTGGATGCCGGGTCGCCAGATGTGGGGCGAAATCTCCAGCTGCAGCAACTGCACCGACTACCAGGCCAAGCGGCTGGGCATCCAGTACCGCCGCTCCAGCGACGGACAGGTCCTGCATGCCCACACCATCAACGGCACAGCGACAGCCATTCCCCGCCTGCTCATCGCCCTGCTGGAGTCGTACCAGCGGGGCGAGGGCATCGAGATACCCGCTGTGCTGAGGCCCTTCATGGACGGACAGGAGCTGATCACGCGGAACAAGCGGATACCCGAGACGAAGCTGGTCAAGTTTATCAAGGCTAAGGCCTAGCACTTTTTCTGTACTAAACTCTTGACTGTTATGATTAAAACCCGCGGAATATTTTGAAGCACACTCCCCGAAACCCTTATCGCCCCTGTCTGACAGATTCAATGGATAACGCCCCACGCTTAATCACCCTCATTAATCACCGCGATTGGTTATTGAATTACAAAAAAAGTGATCGGGGTGGTGACATTTTAACGTACGTACCCTTCGACTCCGCCGAAATACTTCATCCTGATTGTGAGAGCTAGTTAGCTGGCGGCCGAAACGAATCCCAACCGGATTGTGGCTCTGTAGTGATTCCTGCAAGACAAAAACAAGTGCAATTAAGCAATAAACAGTTGCTGGATTAATTTAAGCAATCAACTGGTTGTTTAGCACTTGGGTTCAACCTTATCGCGTTTCATATAAGCCCCAAAAAACATTTGTCAACATTTGTGTTGATGTTGTTGTGCACAGGTAAAAACCGCTGAGCCAGGTAGAAATGGCATTAAAGAAAGGCCAGAACAGACAGCAGCAAGTGGTGGTGCATGCGCTCGAGAAGTGCAACGATGGTACACCTAAGCAGAACGGAATTCCTCCGGAGGTAACACTGTAACCAAGCTCTCGCCCGCCGCAAAGTGAGAGTGAAAAGCGCCAAACTAGTTTATAATGTATCCCGCTCACTTTTGCTTACGTTACACACTCATCGCGCAATTCTGTCATAATGTTAATATTGTTTTGATTTGATTGCCATTTCGCGCCCCTTTTCCCCCAGCCACACGCCCACACCGAACACCAAACCCAACGAAATTGTTGATTAGAGGCGACATGCAGGAACTATGGCCAAGATATAGTACGACAACCAACCAACTCTTACCCGGCAGAACTGAGCTAATCGCACTGCGAGCGGTCCGAGCGCTGTGAAACCCAAACACGAAATGTTGTGTTATTCGCCGACACACTCTCATTTTAAGGGAAGCGCTCATTGACAATTTCTTCTTTTTGTTTATACCCTGTACTCGTAGCGTAGAAGGGTATTAAAACTTAGTGCCAACCGAGAATTTACATATGTAACGGCAAAATTTGGTGAAAACATATATATATGTATGTTGTACGCAGATCAAGTGTGCTGGCCAAGCTATAGTCGTTTTTCGGTTTAAAGTAACGTTACACACATTACATTTATAAACTTTTTTCTGCCCTCCGCCTTGTTTTCATAAATCTGAGATAATTAGACAAGTTAAATTGACCATGCCCATATGTCTTTCACCCGCAAAGCTTTGGGTACTGGGTATCTCACAGTCGGTCACACTCGACTGTGACTTTCTTACTTGATTTTATTGTGACCACCGACGACCAGTGTTGTTAAGCCATAGCACTCAGCCTGGCTGCAGTGCTGGTAAACGGCCAACAATTGAATGGCGGTAAATTTAAAGTCGCACAAGCCAAAGCATTCAAGTTTTCTTCATTTAGGTTTATTAAAACGTTACAATTTAATTCTATTACACTTTTGCTTATAAACGAAAGAAACAAATCATTGTCAATATTGGTACACTCATCATATTTTATACATCGGTTTCATTTCAAACTTCTATCGAACAACAAAACGCAAACACCAAAGGATACAACTTACTTATAAGGGCGTAGTACAAATCATATAAAAAATCGGAGAAAAATATGGTTGTTGTTGACAAGCAATCGATATAAAATTCAGTTATGTCTCTCATTTTGGAGGGGGCTCCCAGGGGGCCGCACTTTTTTTTAGCTTTTCTCATTATGTACAAAAAGAAAATGTCTTAAATGTAGTCGAAGTTTGTCGTTGAATGTGCGCGAATGATAGTGGTGGTGGGGCGGGCCGGGTGATTGTGATCCCTATGAGTAGGCCAGGGGAGGAGGGTATTGCGGAGGTCCCTTTATTGAAATTTGTCAAGTTCTTATAGGTGCCGGCGTTGTGCTGCTGCTGCTGCTCCTGTTGTTGTCCCATTTTATGGTAAAATCCTAACTAACATTTCTCGGAAAGAGTAAAACACGGTAAAAGTCAATTGTTTCAAGTGTTTCGTTCGTGGAGCGGTAGTATCCTGCCCGCCCTACCACTTCTTCTTGTGCTCGTCCATGGAAACGCCGCCAGGGCCCAAGGACACGATCATGAGCAGGCCGCCGATAACCGAGAGCGTCTGCAAGGTAGAAAGGAGGATGTAAAGGCGATATTAAGCACTCAATCACAAGTATAGACTTACCTGGAAGAAGTCGTATTTCAAGAAATCCCTGAGTGGCTTGTAGGACGGAATGGTCCACCAGGCATTGTGGTACAGGTTCAGCACCGTCAACAGGGCCACCAGGATGAGGGCCGACAGCTTTGTTTTGTAACCGAGCACGACGAGCACCATCAGAATGGAACCGATAATGTCCTGGATGACCTGCCACACGCTCAGCTCGAAACGGATCAGAGTGATGAACATGAAGGCGAGCAGGATGCGGCCGGCCAGCTGCATGAAGTTCTTGGGCTTGTTGTCGCCCATCGATGGCACGCCGGCGAACAGACTGCGTCCCTCGATCCGGGCCTCGGCCAATACGAGTAACAGGGCGCCGATCAGAGCGAAGTTGCGGAGCAAGAACTGGAAGTCCCACAGAATGGAGTAGGCTATTGTCTGCAAAAGGAGAAGGAAGAGAAGTGATTATATGGACTTCTTGCTTGCAAGATGATTCCTATGCCGCCTCACCTGTAGCACAACGATGAAAAAGAGCAGGCCCACTGCGATGTCAACCTTGAATCTAGCCATAACCATTCCGCAACCGCCCAGCTGGCCCAGCAGGTTGACCAGCACGAAGACGGTGGCCAGGAACTTACCGCAGCCCCAGCTCATGTCCATGTACTCGCGCTGCTCGTTCCACTGGAAGTACATGCGAAGGCCGTCCTCGAAGAAGGTGGCGATGAGGCAGAGGCGGGCCACCGTCGGCAGCACATTCTTGCCGCGCTTGATAACCTGCAAGAGAGCGGAGTAGAGTAGTAGATAGGAGTTGATAGCCAAGTTAGGTGCGATCAGGATGGACTGATAGGCGATAAGGGCCGACACACGATGATAACGAGTGCTGAGCGTGGCTTTCGCGTAGTCAATGACTGTGACGTGTCTCTCGGCGCTCTATCTCCCGATCGCAATCTGCCAGCTAACGGGTTTTGACTGCGCTCTCCGTGTAATTTGAATATTATAAATACCGAACACGCACACCATCGCGCGCGCACCAGTGGCAGGCTTGAACCTCCGCTGACTTTCTCGACCACTATTACGGAACTCGACCTGGTCGCTGGCGTCCAACTGCCCCTCACTCTCTCTCAGCACTTTCACTTGCGGAGACAGCAGCTCGCCTCTCTTTCTCTGTCTCTCTATCCCGCACACATACTCTGGCAGAGGCGTGCGGCTGTGTGCGTTTTGCCTGCTGCAGACGCAACAATTGACAATTGGAGTCGGGAGCGGGAGTGTGATCCAGGGTGCTCCCAATCGGGAGCTAATCACAGCACGCGAGGCCACCTCGCACCTAGGCCCCACTGGCTAGTGGGCGCGATTATAGTGCACCCCAGCACCGCGAACTTTGCCGCGTTTGGGTGACGTTGGCAGTTTTCCGAGAGGGCAGCTGGCAGAGACTCGCCGTTAACCCCGTTCCAGGTTAAGGCAGGGCCGGTTGAAGTCGTGTGTGTGAACTCTCAGGGATGCCCCAATCACTGTATAGCCAGAAAATATTACCTGTTCCGCCACATCCTCCGTCTTTGCGATATATTCGTTGGGTATGCTCATGTTGGCAGTTTCGGCTGCTGGCTCTGTTTTCGCAGGTTATTCCACTCGGTTCGGTCGCTGGCAGCTGTGGAGACACTTTGGCAATTACTTGTGTCGTCCTGGTCGTCGTCTAGCTCTCCAAAGTAGAATCAAGTTACCAAAAAATCATGAATTTAAACCAGGAACTTAAAAACACACACGGCACGACGAAAAGGTTGGGAGAGCCGTGGATGGCAGTGTTGCCAGATAACAATTTTGCTTTCGCCCTAAAAAATCCCAAACAGTCGAGAGTTGCCCCTAAAAAATAAATTTGTTCCTCTAAATTCAAAAAAAATGTGTCAACTTCAAGCTTGAAAATTAAAAAAGAAATATCTGAATATGTAGAAATGTTAGGATTGGGAAACTCAGTGTATAGTAAATTGTCGCGTCTTGTACACTTCCTCGCTATTGAAGAAGAGCATCCATTTAGGTGATTTTGATGCTAGGCAGCCCAGCCCGGCTCCAAACTAGTCCAACCAGGAACCGAAGTAGCCCAACATCCAGGAGCTTAACCAAGAAATTTTTCTACCAAATCTTCTCATTGAAATCTATTAAAATCAAAATAATTAGTTTTTCAAGGTAATTCATACGAAAACGTGAGGTAGAAAACATATGGCAATCTTGTACCGTTCGCGATGTACCGTTACAAATCTGAAATAAGCTCGTAAAATAAACAATATAATAGTATTAATTAAAAATAACTTCCATATATGGAAAGATACATTACTTTATTGTGGATTAACAACTATAATTTTTTCAAACCGCCCGATAGTATCGAGATAGTCGATAGTTTGGTATTTTTGCCGCTGTACGGTCACTCTTACGCTTTTCTTTATAATTAAGAATTAAGATTCAGACTTATTCTAGCCTCAAAAAATAAAGAATCAACGAAAAACTAAATAAAAAACTTGGAAAAAATGTCAGCCAAGGCAAAGCGACAGAGAACAGATGTATCTGCAGACGCCACCAAGCCGAAACAGACGAAAGTCAAGGCCAAGAGGCTATCGGACGCCGGCTACGGATCCGGAGAGTGGGATGTGGACTCGTACCGCACGGAATACGAGAGCGAGGAGCACTGGGACCTGCGCCGCAGCTTCATGCTGGCTCACAAGGATAACTTCGATGAGGATCGCCTCGTGTGCCTAGCCCAGACGTTTGTGAACATGGAGTTCCTGGGGTGCAAGTATCCCAGCGAGACCATGCACCAAGTGGCCGAAATGTCCAAGGAGATTGCCGAGGATTTCCGACGCAAGCGCGCCCTGCGCCTGAAGCGCACCTTCGTCTCGGCCTCGGACGCGGCGGAGCAGCGCGCCAAAGGTAGACGGAAGAACAATTAGTAGCGTAGAGCGGGAGAAAATCACTTATATACTAGTAACTATACGAGCCAGAGACCACAGCCTGCCTAATGCATAATTCCAACAACTAGGGCGCAGGGGCGCAGCCCCAAATCAGACGGATTCCCCAAAGGATAGCTCGAACAGATTCACCCGAGAACGCCTGTGCTTCGGCGGCGGCGAGCCAATCGATCTCTTCCAGGGCCTGCGCTTCGGCCCGCTCATACTTTACTTGGCCGGCGGACGCAGCTGCCTGCGCAACTCCTGCGCCATCAACAACATAAAATACGAGGAGCGCGCCAGCCAAGAGCAGGCGCCCAGCGACACGACAAAGTACGCCGAAGTACTGCTGAACGACGACGTGATAGCCTCCGGCCAGGGCGAGAACCTGAAGGCGGCCAAGATGGCGGCCTTTAAGCAGGCTCTGCTTCTGCTCCAGTCCCACTGCTACACCATCAAGGTATATGGCATGGTCTTTTGATCTGATCTGGCGTTGTATCTTATCGTTTCCTTCCCCATTCCACAGCTGAACGCCACGCGGGAGACCATCAAGGTGGAGAAGAGCAAGAATGGCGTGAACATCAACGTCACCAAGGAGTCGGCCGACAGCCTTGGCGATCCGAAATTGGATGCCAGCAACAAGGGCTATCACATGATGCGCATGATGGGCTGGACGGGAGGTGGCCTGGGGCGCCAGAAGCAGGGACGGGAAGAGCCAGTGGGGTAGAGGCCTAGCACTCGGTTATCCAGTAGAAAATGAACTAAAAATCATGTTTCTTTAGATATTTACTGAAGAGCAACCGCACTGGACTGGGCTCCATCAATCCGCAGGGCAATCTCGCTGACTACCGCAAGCTAATAGAGAACTATGTGAACTCGGACGACATGCGCGACATGCAGTTTGAGCCGACGTTCTCGAAGGAGGAGCGCGCCGCCTTTCACCAGTGAGCTCTCGATCCGGATCATAATTAGGCTCCGCCTATAATTGTCTTTTCGCTTCTTTCCAGGATGGCCAGCAGGTTGGGTTTGCGCTCCAGCAGCTATGGCACTGGGGAGTCCCGGCGACTCCTGATTACCAAGAAGGTCAGCTACAGCAGAATCCTCACGGAGGTCCTATCCCGTCGAAATCACAAATTTTGTGAACGCTACTTTGTGCAGGTGCCCATGCAGAAGGCTCACCTGTTTCCCGGTCATGTGGCTGGATTGGAGTTGGAGAATATGTGCGAATAGGCGGCAGGAGAAGGTCTACTCATAGTACTCGTATATAGGGATTTTCATAAAAGCTATTAGTTTTAAGCCGAACGATTTTCAATACAAAACAAAAAGTATTTCTAACCGTGTATTTTGTCTACGTTTCGCGCTGAATGGCAGAGACAGCTGATGGTGGGGCAAAAGAAGAAGAGGCACTGCAGTTGCAAGTTGCACTGTCTCCTGCTTTCCTCATGTTCTCCAGCCTGAAAAGATGAACAAATGTCCGCGGTGCAATTGTGAGGCAACGGGACAGAACCGCCTGGTCACCGACAGCTGCGGCCACGCCAAGTGCCGCCTCTGTCTGGTGGCAGACGTGTCCGATTGCTTGGAGTGCCGCGTTGCAAGCCAGGAAAGGGAAGCCCTCGCCGCCCAACCGAATGACAAGCCAAGGACTGCGAACAAGGGCATTGAAGTCACGGAGCAAGGCTACCGCTGCACTGTGTGCAACAAGGACTTCCGCAGCCGCACCCAGCAATATTATCACCTTGCCTGCGGAAACGATCTTCTCAAGAAGTTTAGCTGTCAGGAATGCAGCAGGGTAAGTTGGATAAGAATGCAGCCAAGTGTAGCTCTTAAACATTCTTATTCCCCTCCCTTCGCAGAGGTTCGCCACCCGTTCCCACTTGCAGTATCACCTTAGGAGCCACGATAACCAATCGAAGCATTGCTGCAGCGTCTGCAACAAGCGGTTTAAACAGCAAGTGGTCCTGAACCGCCACATGCGCACCCACAGCCTCGAGCTCCATGTTTGTCCGCACTGCCAAAAGGAGTTTCGACGGGAGACCTCTCTTAAAAGTCATTTGGCGACGCACTCTGATCTCGGGCTGCCCTACAAATGCGAGCTCTGTTCCAAGCAATTCCAGAGCAAGGCCAATCTGAAGCAACATTGCCGGAAGCATGACAAGAATAGTGTGCGGCACAAGTGCAAGGTCTGCCAGAAGTCCTTCTTGCGCCAGTCCACGCTCCGGCTGCATATGAAGCGCCACTCCAATCGCGAGCGTCTATCCTGTCCACTGTGTGGCAGGAGCTACAACGATGCGGATGCCCTGGCCCGGCATCAGAAGCAACACAAGACTGGCGGCGAGCGGTACCGCTGCATCCAGTGCGAGATCACGGTCAACCGGAAGGATAACATGCTCCGCCATCTGCGCTCCATGCATCCTGGGGTTGCTTTCGAGAGCTGTGTGGAAATTGTAAAGCCCAATTCCAGTGCACAGGAGCCGTCAGTGGCAGAAGAGAGACCAGTGGAGGGTCTGAGGTACAACAGCGTGATCAAGAGCGTGGGCAACGTGGAGCCTGTGATGCTACCACAGTCGCCCCCACTGCCGCATCCTGAGGTGCAGCTGGAGAAGCCAGCACCCAATCCAGTGCCCATGCCTCTGCCAGACGTCATGCCCGAGAAGAATGTCCAGCTGTATCGTAAGATCATCTTGGACCTGGACAACGAGGAGTACTCCAACGAGCTGAGCCTCGACGAGGGAGACGACGCCGCCGCACAGAACGCCCAGGATCTCGGTCTGCAGCAGACCCAACCGCGAGGCCCGGGCCATGTGAGCTCCAAATTTAGCGAGATGCACTGGCGCAAGAATTTCAAAGCCTCGTACGAGAAGGGGCGCACAAATTAATGGCATCTCTGACATGTCTATCATTCTTGGCCCTGCCCAGCATCACAGGGCAACTGATTTATTAACGATAAGTCAAGTATTGCGAACCGAAGCGAACCGAAACCGAACTATCTCGTTGGCCGCTCGCCATATTTCCGCGTGCCAACGTCATTGCCAAGTTCGCCGGCCATCGGAAGCAACAATAGTGTGTTACCAATCAGTATTCAATATGTTGGACGAGCGTTCGGAAGTCGAGACCCTGCGTGAGATCTATTACCTAACCGATGGCGTTACGGGCACAAGTTGGCGCAAGTTGCTTGCGTTGGGAGACTCTCTGGAGCAGCAGCTGAAGCGCAAGCTGCTGTGGGTGTGGCCCACATCGATAGATTTGGATTACTTTAGTCAGCTATTGTCCATCCACGGCATCCGGAGTGTTTTGAGCATTGGTTGCGGGACCGGGCTTCTGGAATGGCTGATAACGGCAGCGGACGGGAAGAAAACCTCGATGTTTGGCCTGGAAGTGGATCGCAACTGGTGGCAGAGCAAGTACTCCGTGCGCAGTTTCATACCGCTAAATTATGTGGAGAATTCCAGTGAACTGAGCGCAGATTTCCTGAGCAGCTGCTGCCAAAACGCCCCTCCTTGCGCTCTGCTTTTCTGTTACTTTAACAATCGCCGCGCTTTCTTGGACTATCTCGAGGTATTTCGAGGCAAGTGGATAATATTGATTGGCCCGCAGCCCGCCTTGGGGATTCACACCGATCCCAATCCCATTCAGCCACAGCTACCCGACAACCAGTGGATACTGCGGGAACGCCTCAACTGGACTGACCGAAACGTTGTGGCGTTCTACGAGAAGATTAGTTTAGTCTAGTTTTTAGTATCTATAATGTAATTGTAGTAATAAACCATTGCCTTATGTCCCTAACTAGTTCCTATTGACTTCTATGTGGAACTTGCACGCCGGTATGCTCTGCACTTCGGCGGTGACGGTACTGTTGATGCCCAGATTGCTGAGGGCTCCACGCACCAGCCCGCAGGTGAAGGCCACGAATTTGGGCGCGTGCTCCAGTTGCTTGGTGCCCGGGGAGATGCGGGTCAGGAAGCGGAATGCCTTGTCCTGCACCACATACATGCCGTGGTTGTTCGTCCTCAGGTTATCCACCTGCTTCTTGTAGATAAGAGTCCAGAAATCGGTGCAGATGAACTTCATGGTCTCCAGTTCGTCCTTGAAGCGCGACACTTCGCGCGTGAGCCGCTCAATTAGCCGGTAGCCTGTGGTGAAGCCTATGTACTCCAAAGTGGCCAGGTCGTGCTCCTGGAATGGAATACGGAGATATTCGTATTACTGAGTTTTCCATTCCTCCTATTCCCCCTACCTTGTTGCTGCCAAGACAATAATTCACAATCTCTGCATGCAGGAAATCGAATAGGATTTCCTCCGACATTTTTCAATAAAAATACAATTTTCTTTTAACCGAAAATTCCACGGATTTGTTTTGAACTGCAGTGAAACAGCTGTTGCTGACGTTGACACGTGAATGACAAGCAATTCGCTTCAAACGGTCCGGTACTGTTTTTGTCGGTTGCGTTTTCCGTTAATCTTGTTTGATTTTGGTTTTTTAAATTATTTAAAATTAGCTTAGCTAGGTTTGGAGCCGTTAAATATATTGGGGACGGGCATTGGGGACGTCATATTGAGATATTTC
>JAEIIF010055312.1:0-11869 GCA_018874455.1 Drosophila trapezifrons
GTACCGGGTATCTCACAGTCGAGCACACTCGACTGTAGCTTTCTTACTTGTTTTGTTTGTTTTTCTTTAAGGCTCCTCGGCTTCGGCATAATGTTAATTAATCATTGCTTTGGAATTCGCACAGCCATTAAAGAAGCTCCCGGAGAATATACATATACAAACAGATAATAAAATCTGCGCCATATGCGATAGATATTCCACCACGAACAGTGCGTTTCAGGGCTGTAAAAAAATTCCAGTTCAACGTACGATATAATACGAACAAAGATCACTCATTTGCAATTATACACGTTATTGCAATGACCTTTCAATATAGACAACGACTATAAGGGACTTAATAATATTTAGACAAAATTCTATTCATAAAAGGTAGTATTTAATACTGATTACAATTTATTTCTTTGATTAAAAGCCTTAGTTTTCTGTGTATTTAAAAATTCGATTACAAATAATATAACGTATACGCACAGGATGATAAAAATCAGTTTGAGTGAACTATTAAAATGAATCAGCTGTCAAATATAATAAATGGTTATTTATGTGCCAAATTTAACCATAGAATGACTGATATAATTATTTTTTTGCGATATTCCACTGTTCTGAGACGCTCTGTGTGGATATCCACAATGTTTACAGATACACAGATTGCGATTGCAGCTCAACTTGCTGTCTGACATTTTCTTAGAATATATCTCGCGCCACGAGCCTTTTTTGCCTTCTGTTTGCATTTTTAGACATATTTTTCGGTTCGCTGCCGTTTTATCTGGAATCGAATGTTGACGCAGCCATTGAAAATAAAATTAACGCAGCTGCTGGCGACTAACAATCAATTTTGTTTATGATTGACTGGAAATACGGCATGCTATCCAAACAATTCAGAAAAAAAATAAAACCTGAGGATGAGCGGCGGCGCTGACTAAAGATTTATTTTTGTATTAGTAATCAGTTGACTTTTGGCAAATGCAAGGATTTGGGTTATAAATTAAACGAGGGCGTGTTTCTTTTAATACAATTGAAGGAGGCTTGTTGAGTTAAGATTATTGATAATCTGCGTTTATAATTTGATTGATTTGTTGTACAAACATGCTGAAAATTCCCAGATAATAAATTGATTGCAATCAATGACGTCTGAGGAGCGGATGAGTGGGAAATCAAGGCATTTTAAATACCCTATTAGCTAATTTTAAAGGAGGAAATTATTCTACTTTTTATTTTATATTATTATATTAACTATATATTTTCTAATAAAACAAATAAATTATACAAGCTGCCAGTTAAATATATCATGTTACCTACTTAGATTATGGTAAAGGCGACACGTTTCTACAAATGATTACCTTACCTTAAACTAAAATGAAGTTTGACATTAATCTTAATAAATGTATACAAAGATGTCACGTTTTTTTGATAATAGCAAAATATGTGACAAAAAAAACAGATACTAAAAATCTAAACAAACCGATTTTAAACCAAGTTCAAATGTCACCACTTCCCTGGCTAAAGCACCTCTAAAAAAAAAAGAGTAGTATCGCTTGTGAACGTGCTCTGGGGCAGGGACGCCCAGCAATAATATCAAAGAGTCATTGGCGATAGCTTATTATTATTGATATATATAGTAGTACATATGCACATCTAAGTACGCCTGAGCATTTATTGCAGTTGATTGAATTAAACGCAGGCGCTTAATAAATAAACGGAACAAGGTTCATCCACTTTGCACTCTCGACCAAGACAAAGGAAAAGTGACACAGAAACATAGTTGTGGGAAGCAGAAAAAAAAAGCAGAAAAATAATAATAATAAATAAACTGATATACAAAATGCATCGGCGACATGTGCCGTCAGTCTCTCCCTCTCTCTCTGGGTCCAAAGCTCCACATTTGACACACAAAACAAACCGATCTCACGATCGCCAAAGACAATCACCAGCGACAAAAAAATACATGACTTTGACGACTTTGATTCGAATTCGATGTCGATGTCGTGGCTGCCTCGTGGATGGATTGTGGTCTGTGGATGTCAACAAAAAACGGAACAGGGTTTCATAATTCCAAAATCAACAAATTTTTGTATTTTTCTTCTTATTTATTGTTTGGTTTCTTAAAGTTTTGTAAGAAAAGTTAAGTAAATGGCACAACACAGCTTGCCATCTTGCATTACCGCCAGCAAGGGGCCTTGCTCACTTCCATTAAAGTTGGTTTGATAAATAAACAAGAAAGAATAGGGGATAGAAAATAATATAATGGCTGAATATCTGTTTTACTGGAAACTTTTTCGGGTAATAAATATTATAAAGGCCAAGTTAAAGCTTTTATTTAAATCAAAGAACCATTAAGAACTGTTTCAAGATTCCCAAAATGCCACTTTAAACTTATTTCCTGCACAAACCCATGTTTTCCTTTATCTATACCGATTCCAGAAATGCAAATCCCCTGGCCAGAGATAAAGAGTTCTTGTCTTCTTCAAAGAACATCCAATCAATGGGAAAACATTCCCCAAAACCACGAGGAACGGTGGCTTACTCTGTCATTTAATCACAAGCCCCCTCTCTATTTTTCTTTATTTTTTTTAGTAGACAGGTGTCAAGTGCGGCGGCTGAGTGAGAATAGCAATTAAATTCGGTAAAACGGCTGCCGTTTATTTTATAGGGCCTTTAATTAACTCAATAAGAAAATCGTATGCAAATTGTTATGGGTTTTCCATTAGCGCTTGACCTCAGGAGACATCAGTCAACCGTAAATCGAACGGGGGGGAGAAAAAAAATCAATGAAAGGCGAGGCGAGGCGAGGCAAGTGGGCGTGGCAGGCGTTACCAAGTAAGTAGGGCTTCCATTGGCACTTTTGCTGATGCTGGCCAAAACGAGGAGGAAGGCAATTCGTGCAGTTCAGCTCGAAGGGGCACCCAACTTACGAGCGACTAACGACTTGCTGGCCTCTTAGCAGTTAACTCAACGCTGACTCCACCATCCTCCTCAGCCCACATTAAACGTTACGTTTTGTTTTGATATGCATGTGTGGCATGTGCGCACAGCTGTGGTCAAAATAATAGTTCAAGAATGTGCACATCGAAATACTGTTTAATTTTAAATAATGGAATATCATTTGTACAAATTAAAAATGTAAGTTCTTAAAAATGTTTCAAAAATTATTTAGTTTTCAAAAATGTAAGTGTTTTCGTACATTTTTTTTTAAGTTTTAATTTTATGAACTTTGTGGAATAAAGTATTTAAATAAAAACCATAGGATACTGATAAACTGATAAAGGATAGAATGACTCACTCCCAAAAGGGCATTTCTGCATTTTTCGCTATGTTTTGATGTTAGAATTCCCAACTGCAAATTTGGGGGTAATGTTTAAATCGGTCACTACAAGATACTGATGAAGAATTTTGAAGCTTTCCCTTAAAATGACATTAGCATATCTAAACCTTGCTTTTGAGGCTAGAATTCCCAATTGGTTCTAGTTTTTAACCCCGCTGAATGTAAAATATGGATACTAATGAAGGATTGGGTGAGTTCCTTCTGAAACAGCTGAATATATAAGACTGTTACTGACAAGAGACAACTTTAAAATGATTATTTTTCGTTTTAAACCAACTTTACCTCAAGTCTGTTAAAATTACCATCTAAAATCAGATTTATTTATTGAACTATTCTTCTGACCGCAATTGTGGATCCACACAAAACATGTTCGCTGAAAGAGCGGACAAGAAATCTGCATAAATTAAATTATATTGTAAACAAAATATTTATGGCGCGGCGACGCAGCGGCGACCAAGAGCTGTAATAAATTCGCGCTTTAAAAAAATAAAAAAAGAGCCACCAAGAAACGAGTTTCGGACCAAAAATATTTCAGCATGAATTTTGTTGTCACAATATGAGTGAAACATGGGCATGGCATGGCACTCGACAGAGAGAGAAATGCGAATAAAAAATAAAAACTACCGCGAAGAGGGCAGAAGTTGTCATTAGGCAGCACTTAAGTTAACTGACACATAGATACAGCACACAAACACACACACACACTCGAAAATCCACATCAACAATATTATTTAACTGTTCACGTCGAGTTTTATGCTAATTCGCGGCCATAACAAGTCAGAAATGCTCTACGGAGTCGACCACTTGATGACCAATAAACAGCAAATGAAATTCCTTCAATACCTGAATTCTTTCACATAAATTGCATGCGTATATATCTGTTTGGCGAATTACTTTAATCTCTACTGGTTTTAATGGTTATATATTCAGCCTGATGGTTTTACTTCTTATCAGAGCTATAAAAAATCTATAGCTTTAGCATAAAGCTGTCTTAAAAACATTTTTCATACCGCTTACTATACATCCATTAATCTGTAGACTTTAAGTGGAACTTTCGTAAGCTCTAATAATAATATTTCTTTGACTCCAGTTTTTATCTCAGCTTTTGAGTTGGCAATCTAGTTTCCGCCTTTAAAGTTCTATCTCTTCAGACATAAAATTATCTTAAAATTCCTTAGGCCATAAACCCTCCAAAAAACCCACGACATTTAAAATTCTTTTTTGTTTTCAAATTGATTTCTTTAAAAATAAAGTCTTTAATGAATTCACATGGAGAGAATATCTCACAAATTAGCCGGCCATTCATAGCGGGTCCCGGAGAAGAGATCATTTAGCAATTCAAATCGACGAGCCAGCCAGCGTCAATCAAGTCCGACTCGAACGATATGTATAAATGATCATGTCCGAAATAAGCATAATATTAGGCAGACTGCGAGAAGAAAACAAACAGAAAAAATTAGGCCCAAGAGTCACGTAGACCCGTCTATATACTCCACTCTATAGTATTTCAATTATTTCGCTCTGGCGGAACTGAGACATCGAACACGCAAGTGGAGTAGACGCCGTCGCCGTTGCCGCAAGTGTTCCGGTTTATATATCGTCTATATATATATTCCACCGAGCCGAGTCGGGCTCAAAGTGGTTTGGGAAATTAATGTCATGTTGATGTATGCAAGAATCATATATAATCTCTGCGTTATAACCTAATTTGATCGCCGCTGAGCTACACATCACCTTGACATACCTATCTCAGAAATTGTTATGGGTTATGCTGCTACGAGGAATGAGGAACGAACCCCCGTTGCGGGCGATTGTGAAATAGTTTTATAGCCCATATACCCTGGGTACAGTGCGTTTCAGAACTGGAGAGTCATAAATATAAATTGTTTTTGATTAAAACAACCGGTAAAACCCATTAAACAAAGGCCAACATCAATAACTTATCGAAATAAATCAAAGTAAACGCTTTATAAAGACCAAAACTGTGTAATTTATCGAGAAATAAAGTCAAAATTAAATTTAAAATACATTTTGTATTCATACATGAATTCTTTCAAATCAATTCCGCAATTAAACGAGGTAAATTATTGAATGGATAATCAGATTGAGTCGATTAATGAATGGAGCCAATTATCGAGATGATTTCAATTGGATTATCGAAGGTCAGTTTTTTCTAATGAAGGAAGCTTAGAAAATTTAATTGAATTCAGAATATAATGGCCTAAATCAAGTTAATTAAATCGGACAGCTTTGAAGAAACATTAGTTGCAGAGATATAAAAAATGGTGTGATGTCAGAATTATAAAAAATGGTGTAACACCTCCTAGGGTCGAATAATATTTGTTACAATCTTTTTCAAGATTACCTACAAATCTCAACTTAAGGTATGACAAATATAAAGAACTATTTAATATACCAATAATAAATCAAGCCTCTTGATTATTATCGTACAGATGCTTGAGAAATATCCCTCATTGTGACAAAAAAAAAAACACAATGTTTAATTATAATCGCTCACATTATTTGCTGTACAAATTATTTGCGCTGCTTCCTCGGCTGTTTCGAGTCGAGTTCCCATTATCTGTCAGCGTCGAGAGCGTTGACAAATATTTTTGAGCTTAATCAAATTACGCTATAAAGGTCGTACGTCGTTTTTATCTTATCGCGGTGGCCGCTGTCGTTGTTGCCGTGCGTTGCCCGATTTCCACAGCTTTTGAGATTCCCAAGTTGCTGTTCGCACCGGAGTTTTTTTCCTCGCCTCGGACATATCATATGGGGAAAAGCGGTGTATATTAGCTGCATTTCCTGTTCGCATCTCGTCCATCTCACACTTCCACTTCCTTCCGCCGCGATAAAAAGCGGAAACCACTTTAATGCCGGCCTGTCCACAATTTGTGTGAAGCTTATCAAATGCATTTTCCGACCCCGGCCGCCTTTCTATGAATATTTTAAATATTTTTAACAGAGAGAGAAATAAAAGTCAATGAACTGCGCATGCGTTGGGACCGAGGGACCGAGGAACCGGGGAGGAGATAAGACTGAAGGTTTTCTTTCTTTTTTGGGGCGGCCTATGCCTATCTAGAGGAAAGTGTTTTACAATCTGGCCAATGGGATTCACGGATTTCGGGGTTTCTGTTTTTTCCCTCGCCACATACTTTACAAAAACCCACTCGGCGGCGACTCTCGGCAAGTGGGTGTCAATTACGGACTTTGGTATTTGGAATTTGGAGTCCGGAGACCTCAGGGCCCCACCACCATTCGATTCGAGTGGGCCGATCTCACATTAGTCACGCCGAAAACATGACAGAACGAACGACTTATCCATCTTCAAAGCAGAGGCTGCTTTTTAGTTTTTCACATTTCGAAATCACAAAATGTCTGCCATAAATTCCAAAGTGAACAATTGAAATAAATTTTTGCGCCATGAGCAGAGCATGCCGACTGCATACAAATTAACTATTAAAAAATTCATAGAATTTATACATGGACATAAACAAACAGACAAACAACCAGCAAGCAAAGCAAGCAAGTAGTAAATGTATGCAAAGAGCAGCGCCCACTTGGCCTGATCGCTCGCTCGCTGCTTCTCGTGGCAAAAAATTCGGAATACAAAATCCCCAAGCCAAAAGCCAAAGCAAAATAAACTTAAATTGAAATTTATGATTTTTAATGACCTGTTGACGGGCATTTGCCTTTGCTTTGGTCCGGTCCGGCTCGCATTCTATTTGCAGGCACTGTGTAATTGCCAAAAAAAAATTGAAATACACAAAAATCTAAAGAATTTGTGCAGTTATTGCCAATTTATTACAGGCAGTTATTGATCGATGACCTTTTAAGATATGTCTGTGCAATATTTAAGCTTTAAATATTTTTTTGTTAAGGTCTTTACACCCCATTTTTATGATAACATTGGAAAAGAATTAGGAAGTGTGTTTTTAAATATAGACAGTTCCATAGTGCTAATATATATATTTATTTCATTATTATAATTACGAAATTCTAGATATGCTTTTAATAAATTGATTTAATAAATGCTGATGTTGCATTATGTTTATCGATTTAAAATCGATATTTGCATATAAAAAAATCCAAGAATTTGATTGCTTTCAAACTTTATTTCAAACTTCTTCTCTAATAACCTTTTGTTATTTACAAAGATTAAAGTTTTCCATTAGAAAATATTATTGAAGCGATTTAATCAGTTATCAAGCGAACTTTGTTATCAAAATTGACTTGTGAATCAGATTTCTGTCAATGAATTATTTCGGTAAGAAAATCATACGATTATTTGGTATTAATCAGCCAAATAATCACCCAATACATTGGTCAGTATTTTTCATATATTAATATGAAATATTTTTGTAAAGGCTTTTAGTTTTCGTGAATTTCATTTGCTTTTCTTTTTTGAGAAATATGCAAACGGTATTCAATACGTCAACAAAAATTCCTGGTATGCGCATTATAAAAGATTTAAATTCGACACGACAACTCGGAAACATTTCTCGTGTCGCTCTTCTCAACGCCCACATGGAACATGGCAAAATCTTTCCAACCGATCCTATATACATATGCACCTCCTCTAACTAAGGCTACATATATAAATTCACAAAAATTCCGACTAATTTTGAATGTGTGTTGGTTTGGAAGGAACCTTGGCAAGCGTCAAGAACAAATACAAAAGTTTGTTTTGCTTTGGTTTCAGGCTTTTGTTTTTTGTTATTTTTGGTAGAAAACTTTTCAGACTTCAAAGTGTCCACCTGTGCATTTTTCTTGGCCTGACATTAGTCGGTTCCGGGAATCGCTGAAGTAGATAATACATGGCCAAGAGAGCCAGATACTTTTCTGGCACCTTAACAGAGAAAGAAATCTGGAGTACCAACAATTTTTTGCCTAAAGAATTTGTATAGTATTATATTATTTTTAGTGTGAAAATATCGACTAAACTTAAAGTAGCTTTTTAATTTTGGACTCTTAATATTAAAACAAAATTAGTTTTTAAGAAAAGGTAATATAGCGGAAGTTTGGAAGAACAAAAACTGCATTTGCTTTGCTTTCCTCGCCTTGCCTTTCTGACTCTTGACTTTAAGGCAGTTTCTGAGGTTTATAGGCTCCAATCTTGACTTATGGTGCCCGACCATGATCTACCTTTTGTCGATATTTTCATATATTTAATAGAGAATGTCCAAAAAAGAGCTCTTAAATGAAATTCGATTTCAGCGATTTATGTATTCAAAAATATCTGTTCATTTTGGACGATTAGTAAACATAATTAAGCAAATGTTTTAAAGTTAATGATCGAATGTTCCCTCCAAGTCAAGAAAACCTTTTCTTTAATATTTCTCTGCTATTTTCTTATTTTCTATGAGATGACTGCAATTTGCAAAAGTTTTCTTGGATATGTAGCCCTAAGACATCTCGTGTTCCTCCGTGAATTTTTTTGTTTTCGTGTTGTTGCTGCTTTTGTTGTTATTGTTGTTGTGTTGTATTTTATGTGTGAGTGAGTAGTAGTAGTTGTTGGCCCCCGTCGATCGTGGTTGTACTCTGTCATTAACAAAACAACTGTTGCCGACCTTCACATACCAGAGCAACCAAGCGACTGTGCGGCGAGCGCTGCTGACTCGAAGCGAGCAGAGATCGCATATATGTTTGTATGTACACATACCGCCACCGATATATGGACGGATCGTACATATATATGTTTGTACATATCGAATATATTGAAATAATAAGGCGAAAAATCCGACTGCAAAACGTGAATGCGAACGCAAACGCGAACGCAAGCTGAACGACGTCAACGTCTCCGCCTCGAAATTATATTCGCCCGATCGTCATACTCGTGTTATATCGTATCTGATAGAATTTAGCCCGCAATAATGCAACAGAGAGCCCAGGGGGAAGGGGAGGTTTCCCCTCATTCCCCATTCCCCATTACCCATTCCATTCCATTCCGATCCGATCCACATCATGCCATGCCATGCCATACCATTGTGTTGGGGCCGCATTCCAGACACCGGGGTCGTGTGTGTGCGAATTGAACCCAGAAATACTGGGAATATGTATATACGGTAAGGGGGAAAATATGCATATATAGTATATGCAATATGCACTTCACATATCTGGATCGCGGGCATGTGGGGTGTGTGCATATTTTGATGGGAATTTTTAGACATTTCCCTGGAAAAAAAGAGGCACCCCTCTTAATTGTGGGAGCCAAGTAAGTTGCTTTTAACAATGGCCATAGCAGAGAGGAGCTTGTCAAGATCAACAAAATTGCATTACATTTTATGAATTAGCCAGAATATTTCATATACTTAAGAGATTTCCGAATAAAATTATGTTTGCTTTTGCTTTAAACTTGAGAAAAACTGCGCCTTTATCTTGGGAATTTCCTCTTTTCTTATGCAATGTTTTTGAATATTTCATAGTTCCTATACTATTCATTTTGACATAATACTAAACATGGTTTCCCCCAACAATTAAAAAGACAAATAATATGATCAGCAAGCCTGCCAAAATTCCATATTTAATTATAGACCTTCACCTTTTTTTTTTAGTATTTATTTTGATATTTTTACCTATAAATTCAATTTGCTTTTCGCAGACACTTTGGCTATTCTCTGCACGAAACAAAAAACGCAAAGGAAATATAGTTTTTATAAATAAATACGGTTGTGCGTTTGGCTTTTCTGTAGACAGTTTGGGAATTCACATCATGGCCAAAATTATTTCAAATATTTATTCATTATTTCTTTTCGCTTTACAGCAATAACAACAGCTATATGGCAACAGCTCAGACATGAAAATACTTTTCAACGTTGTCTACAAATAATAATAATAAGGCAGAGAATGAAAGCTGCCGCGACGGAATGCTGGGATCGAAAAAATGCCGCATGTCAAATGGGCCAATTAACATTTCTGTTATTTGCCGGTTTTCGTCGTCTTGTTTCGCCTTTTGTTTTATAAATAAATATATGCTTTTGTTCAAGATTTCATTGTTGCTAGCGAGGTATGCAAAAATGTGGCCAAATTTGTTTTTAGCTGTTTGGTTTTTGACGCCGGCTTTTTAGTAGACTTTAGGTGAATTATGTATGCATATGCATCCTCTCATCGCCATCCCTCCTCCCTCTCTTCATATTTCTCCCCATGTCTAGCCATAACAATAATTTCTATATAAATCCGCGTTCCGTTCGAAACGAAACCAAATTCCAAAAGATATCGTTTTCTGGTTTGTTTATTTGTTTGTTTATCTCGCACACACACACCACGGATACAGACACAGATACAGATACAGAGATACGGATACACCCGAATTTCAAATGCTAAGAACTTGAAAGATTTCCAATTTTATGGTAAGCGCTCGTGGCATACCATGGAATTTTAGTCTGTAGCTCTGGGGCCTGGCCATAACCGATTGGCTTTTATTGATTAAAGAATTTTTTGTTTTTTCTGCTGCTGCCGCTTCTCGTTTTTGTGGTTTTGCGTTCTAATGTTGCCGTGTATAAAAATATGGCGGTCAGGGTCGGATCATAAAGATAAGTAAGTGAAACGAAACCAAAAATTGTAGTGGCGAGCTCGAAAAAGTGAAAAGTTTTTAAAGTTCACAAAACTAGAGAGCTGGAAATGGTTATTAAAATTAATATAATTATTGTAAAAAGTAAAAGAGCTTCTTGCAGACTCAGTTTATAGTAGAAAATACTTAAAAATCGTATCAGAGAGCTACATTACTTGAATCATAAGCTGCTTTAACTTTTTCCATTAATAATCGTTGCTGAACGATTGCAGCTAGACCTTGTTGGGAATTCTAGCGTCTACACAATTTGTATAATTAAAATCTTCCAAATAGAAGTTACATTTGAATCGTTCTTTCTTTACAAACAAACATTTTATTAAATACAATTAAGGGGTATTTATTAATATTTAAAACTGTAAATAAAACTAAATAACATTTTATAAGCTCTAATTATATAAAAACCAAAATATTTTTTTTTTTATTTAATAGTTTTAATTAGTTTTTCTCCGGAAATATTAACAAAAATATGAAAAAAAAAAATTTAGAAATAAAAGTGTCGAGCGAGGCCAAGGCTCAAACGCACCACCTGTCGGCTACAGCATACAACAGCAGCGTCTTAGGGCGGTGTCTTAAAATGTTCACATTTGTGCTAATATCTCCGATGTTTCTCATGCGATTATAATCAAATTTTCAGAAAAAGTCCGCACAAGCCTTTTAATTTATTCTATATATTTACTTTAAGCCAAATATAACGCATATAGCTTTTTTTTAACGTTTTATATGATTTAAGTGGGCGTGTCCAAATTTCAAAACAAACTTGATCTGCGTGCAAAAGATTCGAATGTTGTCACCAGAATTTGGTAACTCTAGCTCTTATAGTTTCTGAGATCTGTTGTTTACTACGGACATGGCAAAATCGACTCGGCTGGTGATGCTCAAGATCAAGAATATATATGTATACTTTGTGGGGTCGGAAATGACTCCTTCTACCTGTTACATATATTCTCGGTTGGCACTAACTTATAATACCCTTGTACCCT
>JAEIIF010055318.1:0-36681 GCA_018874455.1 Drosophila trapezifrons
CTATCCTTTTTTTATAATCAATCTAGCCTTTTTCTGTAACGAGCTGACGGCAACACTGCTTTGGTCGCGCTTAATGTTGGTGGACAGAGGAGGGAGGTTAATTTCCCCTACCTATTGTGTGCTTTTTCTGTGCTTTTTTTTAAATTTATATAATTAAGAACTTTTATTATAATTCAGAACTGAAACTGCTCAAAGTTAACTTCTTTCATAAATGATAATTTTTTTTCTCCCACAAAAAGGTGCTTACAATTCCCAAGAAATTTTTTGCACAATATGATGCTTATAATTCCCAACTTATACCAGCTAGAAGAGCTCTACATAACTTCTTAGTTATTTAGGCACAATAACCGTTTGAAGTGAAACTCTCTCCAACTGAGAACACTTCTTCTCCCCCCAAAGTCAACTCTTCTTTGTGCTAATTTTAGCGCGATTTCGACAGCGGCGGCCCCACCCATTCGGATAATTTTATACGGTCTACCGAAACCGTTGAAGCATAATTATGATGATTTATGGAAACCACACGAGTGCCGCGACTCGGAACAATGCCAGCCGAATGCCAGCGCCCACGCCCAAAAGCGTTTAGCTAAATGCTATATGAAAATAATATTATATTGATTTATGGGCCAGATCTGCACAATAGAGCGCCCCGAAGGAGAAGCCTTCGGAATTAATTTCCTGTCATTAGGCGGCCATTGTGAGTGGCAAAGTGCAGATCGGATTTCCAATAAGACAGCAAGAGAAACAGAAACAGACCCCGAAAGAGACATAGTCGAAAATCAGAGATCGAACTCGAAAATTCCACGAGAGGAGTTACACAAAAAGCGCACGGCCCCAAGGCAAATCCCAAAACCAAAGCCATAAAGTTGTGTTTTATAACAATTTTAGTTAATTTCGGTTTATATGGCCCGTCATTAACAAAATTGGTTCCGCCGGGTTGACAGCTCCGAAACGCGTTCCGAAAACCCTCCGAAAACTCGTCCAAACACGGACTTCATTGCTCTGCAGCTCTCACCCGGCTGGTGTTTCCATTGTTCTGGTCGGCGCTTTATATATTGGAAATGTTTATTGTTTTCCCCCTCAAAGCTATGTAAATTAGATGGCTGCGACGGCACATATCATAAAAGTTGGGTGAATTCCGAGCCAGCGGCAACGAGGCGTATGCTTAATGTGCCATTAAAGCCAGTGACTTGACATGAGAAAAAGGCCATTGTCGCGGCCCCGAAGTCCGGGCCGGGCACTACATTTAGTATTTAATTTAACGAGCCCATAGACTCTGGACCAATTGGGTTTATCACTTCACGGCCTAGCTCATGTGTGGTCCACGGACCTCAAGTGGCTGGAAAACAAGAAGCCCCGAAAACACATGTAACCGAACCATCCGAGATTCTGGAACCCGGCTCCCTCCCTGACCTTGCGTAATTATGCGTCCTTTGTCATGCCAATCAGAGCTAGGGGGAATGGATATGGAAATGCGACTCGGGGCTCAGGCTCAAGTGGCTGCGTGCGTGCGTGTGTCCTTCGAGCACTTGAAAGGATATTTAAATTTTATGCCCAATTAAAAATACAATTTCAGGGCTCATAAATGCACGAGCATTCCAAATTAGCATTGCCCATGGGTATTTTTTTACTGTTGGGTAAGCGAGGCAATAGAGGCATTTCTTAAGTGTACTTAAAATATATCAGGATTGGTTGCAAGAGGCACTAAAATAGTGCAAACAAATAGTTTTATTGGTATCAACTAATTAGTTGGTTGCTTATAAGTTATAGGAAATTCCTAGCCAGCCTTCCTCTGTGTTTTCAAGGGGACTTCTCCGCTCTCATTAAAAATAACCCACTTTAAAATGTGATTTTTGCCCTGCTAACAATTCATTAGTTAACCGCTTGCGCAGGCAGCAAAAACGCTTCGGAATTATTCCATTATCAGCTTAAATAAGCACATATTTAAGAGCCCTCAATTACTGATACATATATGCAGTAAGCCCCTAGCTGTACATAAGAGAACCGAGATACATAGAGCTCGGCCGCCGTCTCTTTCCTTCCATTGCGCAGCCTCAGAGGCCGAGAGCAAGCCGATTATCTCCGCTTCCAGTTACAAGTGCGAGAGGGAGTGAGCTTCCCGTGGGCGTGGACCAATCTGAACATTCGGGTTATTGGAAGGAATGCTGCTCATCGGAGTATCTGAGTATCTGTTTATCTGGGAATATGCTTACGCAAGCGCTTAGATAATTGTGTGGGGAAAAAATGTCAGCTTCTGATTTATGTGCGCCAAGTGCTCGCTTTGGCACTCATTTAATAATTGCACGAGGCCTCGAGGTCTCATTACGGAGGACCATCCCACCAATCTACCAGTTCCCATTAAATCCTAGGGTAATTAACCGAAATCACGGGGCGACGCAGGGAGGGGGACTGTAATTATAAAGAGACAGACTGGGGTAAATAGGTTGCGTAAAATATTAAACGGCGTTCAATTCAAGTTATTATCTCAGCTTTAAAGGAAGGGAGTACTAAGGGAATTTACGTACAAAAATAAATACAAATTACATATTACAAGTTATAAGGGAAACGAAAAGCAATCAATAAATCTGCTAGGTAATGTAAGAAAGACCTCCAAGTCGGACTTATGGGAATGTCGGAAGCTGTTACCCAGACATTGAGAGAGATAGACAGGCACGGGCGACTTAAGCGCCTGATAAACGACTTCAAAACATACAAAACGTTCGACTTAACTCACAGAGTTAATAATATTATCGGCTTAAGATATTGTCGCCGATCCGCTCCGTTGTTGTCCGCCAATCGATTTATTAAAATGTCAGAAACTAGTTTGCTGCCCCGCCGCCCGAGTCCCGAGTCCCGCCCGAGTCGGTGGCTTGGCGTGATATATATTTTGATTTTAATGCGTTATAATTTCGCTATAAATCACACGACCGGCTTATGACGAGCCGCCACGAACGCAACCTGCTGCTGGCTCGACTCTGAATTGGTTTTTCGGGCTGTAGCCTGAGCCCCCTTCTCCCAGGTGAAACAGCCCATTTCTAACACTTTCATTAAGGCAGCCGAAAATTTATGGGCCCGAGATACCACTTCAATTCGAATGCAGATTCGGATCCATCGATTCCCTGGCCGGCACAGTAGCCTCTATTCAGCCGGGGAAATGTCGCCCAGTCTCCGCCGTCTCCAATAGTTAAGCTCCGATAATGGCTTTTTAAAGAATTTCCCCAAGAAAGGCGGCGGCTTACGGCAGCCGTCGTGTGGGGCGACCCGAACAAGAGCAGGTGGAGATCTCGAGATCTCCAGATCCCATCGCCGAACCACCCAGCTAGAAAACGGTTTTTTAAACGCACAAATTCCGGCAGCAATTTGCATAAGTCACGGGGCATTCTTCTCCTTATAAAGACCATATCACCGGCTAATAAGACTTGTATATTTTGGTATTATTAAATGTTATTGATCGGATCGGAGAGGAGGTATGATATTGAGAAAGTTGTTGTGATTTTGTGATCCGATTCGTTCATTTGTTCGTGTCACGCTTGGCGGCAGCACACTTTTCAAGCTATTTTAATATAATTAATATTTACGGAATGCCTAGAGAACAAAATGCATTCCCAGAACCCTTTCGGATGGACTTCCCCTTTTCAAATAGATCTGAACCCCTCTTCTCGCCAAGCCACCCCTCTCCTCGACTGCCATTAACTGCCTTTGTGCGTATTGTCAGTTAGTCAGTTATTCAGTCACTTCCAGGCCATCCATCCATATTCGGATCCCAGCCGTTACGCCGTTTGTCGCCGTTAATTAGAAACTATTCAGAGTCTACTTAAGTGCGCACTTCCTGTGTTTTCCGCTCTGGAATCGCTCTGCGGCTCTCTGCGAGTATTTATTGAAGCGTAACTCCGCACATATGAGCATATAGCACATATATATGTGTGCTCGGGACTCACCAGATACTGATGGTAATTGCGGCGCTGCCTCGAAACTAACGAGACAATTTGAAAATAATTGCCTGATATGGCGGCCATTAAGCGAAGTCTGCTCATTGGCTGTGGCAGTTCCTGAGGCATTTGGGGTTCGCTGAACCTTTATCTGTCAACTGGAGAGTGGAGTTTGGAGTGTGGAGTGCCAGTGCTCATCCTCCTCGTAATCCCCTCGTGGTGTGGGGTCGAAAGTCTAGACCCTGCACTGAGAAATGGCTGCGGTTTCTCTCGCTTAATTCCCCAAATAATGCCCGGCTAATTGCGGACATTGTTTCAAGTGATTTGTTTGTTTTTTGACTGCCAGTAGAGTTGTTGATTGGCTTTTTAGATTTAATTAGGGGAATATATACACACGAGGGCACTGGGAGAAAAAGAGTCGAGTTGATAAAGAGTAAACTGAACGTAGGGTGTATTATGAAGCAAAGATACTAAACTAGATCCACTGTAATGCAATCTTAAGCACTCATTATTGTTACGTTTATTTATATATATATGTTCCCTACCATAATATATATTTTACCGCCCCTTTTCTCCCTGTGTTCCAATCGATTCCTCGGCTTTAACCTTCCCTCTCCGATCAAGTTTCCAAACGAGATTTATTTACTCAGCTCAATCAAATGCTGCGACTAACTCCGCTCTGGCTTAATTAATTAAAGTCAATCTCGATTTGTGGCCAATTAGTCTTGGGTTTCGTTTTGGCCGTTGTTGCCGCCGCCGGCTGCCTTTGGCTTTATGTGGATCAGGTTAATTAGCCGGCTCGAACGGTAATTAACTCTAAAAATAACCATTTAATGCGATGGGCCTTTGATTTTTGATTTTCTCGGTCTCTGAGCGGTAATTGCTTAATTTGGCTAAGCGAGTTGGCCAACGTCTCATGCAAACGGTGAATAAATCATTCGATTAGCCAGCCCAGCGCCCGGGAGACATCGCCACTCATCCGGAGACCCATACCAGTCCATCTTCTTCCCATCCGATCCCGAATTCCAGTTTCATGTTCGCATTTCACCCCAATTACCTTATCGCCGCGACCCATTTAATTTATAATGCTTAGCATCAACCCCCGGAACGAGTGTGTTTGCTTGTGGTTCTGTTTCTGGCTGGTTCCCACTCCTGCCCATGTTGCCACTTCCCATCCCAGTCGCAGTCCCAGTCCCAGTCCCTGTCCCTGTCCCTGCTCCTGTCCCTGTCGATTCCCATCCACCACCATCCCAGATTAACGGATGAAGTCAGCGCCTCACTTGAAGTCCGACCCGGGCAATTTTTCGGTTGGCACTTAAGTGTTCCCCAGGGTGAGATAGATTTCCAGCCACAACCATCGACTTTACATCATTTTCATGGTCGTCGTTCCATTTTGTGGTTAGAGCGGGACGCCGACTCGCGCGCAGCGCCACTCTTCGCTCTGTCAAATATTAAATTACGCTTGTTAAATTGTCTTGTTAGAATCAACTGCACAGAATCGACGCAATTTATCATATTTTAATGGGCTCCACTCGGAGAATCGAGACCGAGACCGAGATTCGAGACCGAGTCGAGAAATTGCCGCTTATCGGGGAGATACGGACTCCGAGGAGGAGTTCGGTTCGGTTCGGGGAATAGGGGTCTTGATAATAGTGTTGCCTCTTTCGGGACTTTTTCACTGTCCTCGTGGAGAGTATAATAATTTAGGTAAGACTTTTGCAACAAAGTAGAGTTGTATAGAGTTAGTTATTAGGTCACAATTGTTAACGGTCAAACATTTTCCTTATAGACATGTCCGTATGTTAGTCTGTCCGTTTGTCCGCATGTCCGCCTGTTTAGTAAAGTATACTTATAGTTATTAGCCCAAATATTAGTTTTATATTGATAGTATGATATAGACATGTCCGTGTGTCCATCTGTACTTCTGTCCGTTTGTTCGCCTGTCCGCATCTCTGCTTGTCCGTTTGTCCGCTTGTCCGTGAGCTAAATATTTAACCTATTTTATAGATATCTCCGTCGATCAGTTAATCAAACCTTTGCATGTATTTTAGACGATATTATCTATTCGCAACTCTCGGCCCTCGCGAATCCCTTTTCTAATATCAATATGTTTATGGTATATGGTGGTATAGTCCACACTCGATTATATAGAGTATTTGGACATCGACTTGGCCCGAACTCACATCCATTCTCGTTTTCTCTGCCTAGGAAAGCCTGCCCCTGGAACCGATGAGCAATGAGTTGTTGATTCCATTTGTAATGGACTTTTATTTCACTCGCCTAATGCCGGGTGTATAATTTTGGACTTTTTCCGCTCGCCTCACCTAATAATTGAGCAATTGAGCGGGAACACGAAAAGCGCCTTAACATTTGAACTTGGAGAGGCCGTTCCGCAGGATATCAGCGCATGCTTATTATCACATTATGTGCTCATAAATATTCCTAGGCCAGGCTTCGAGTCCCAGGTCCAGGCCTTCATTATGGCGAATATATTTATCGGGCTGTGTGCACAGCCCCGAATTCTGAGCCGGGCAAGCCGAGTTATTGCACTTTTTATTGCCATCGAGGAGGAGGAAATCGGGAGTTGCAGCTCGAATTTAAGCAAATTGTTGGGGTGGCGAGAAGCCAAGATGAATGGCAGCCCCAATCTGGCGGAGAGATGGGTCTATTGGCGGGTCAACTGGGGACTGGGAACGAATAGAGAGATCAGCGTCTAGATTCGCTCTTACACGGTGGGGGACTAAGCTGGAAAGGGTTTCATGAACTACAAATTAGCCAAGCTACGTATCAATTTGTTTATTATCGTAATTAATTTATGTTTATGTATTTCAACCTAAATACTCGTATTAAAATGTGTGTTGATGCAAAAAACAAAGGTATCTTTAGTTTCTTGTGGATACCTTGTGCTTTTTCCATCCACAAAAGCTTTAATTTCGGGTGAAACCTTAAAAAGAAGCACTTAACAAGTCAAATTATTGTCCATCAAGATGTCCGCACCCTGAACCCAAAAACCCAAAGCATCGCAAGGCACTCCGAGATATAAACGGATATATTCCGGTGATATCACGCAATCCGTCCATACGAAAAACAGAGAAAAACTCTTTTTTTGGCTGTTTATTAACGACAAATTATAATTAATTGCATCGCTCACGTGATGGAGATCGAGCAGCCTGCAGACACATTTCAGCAGGCCCAATTTATTTTAAGACTGCAGGTGTGAATAGGCCACGCCAAGGTCCGGGCTCAGGCCCTGCAGCTAAGATAATAAAAAATAAAGAAATTTGCACACAAATATCTCTGGAAATTCAATGTGCAATATGACCAGAGAGACATGCAAAGCGGGATGGGATTGGGTGTCCAGGGAGGCTTGGAGCTGCACAGGAAACAATTTGTGCACGTTTTAAAATCATAATTTAACTCTATTAATTACAAAGCTTAATCGGGAACTTTTATTGATTGATATTATAAAAAGGCTAACTAATATTAATCCAAGGAAGAGGGTTCAAATCACAAAAATTGTTTCTCAATAACCGATGATAGTTAAGGCATTTCTTATTAAAATTAAATGTTACAAATTCTTTATAGAATTTCCTAACTTAAAGCGAAATTAGTTTAAATGTATTTCAGGCTGAATTTATATTTATTTCTTTCTTTTCCAAACTATATTTATATAAATAATATTATCGTTTGTTAGAATAATGTTATGATCTTAAACAAAGGTAATGCTTAGTTATAACAAGTATTTTGTGCCACTTTCTGCACAAAGAGTATACTATGTATATTAGTTCTCTGAATGTATCCGCAGCGGCGGCCGAGTGGATGTGGATGACGTGCCAGGCACAGCAGGACTTTTCTCAATTCGGGGCTGGCTGTGGAAGGCAAATATGCTGCACAAAATTATTAACACGATTTAAAACACTTTTATGGCGTCGCCCGCTGTGAATGAAGTTGTTATGCATTTTATCGCGAGATTTCGCTGAATTTGCAGCCGATAACCGGCGGAGTCCAGGGGCTGCCGGGGCAGGCAAACCAGTTACAGCCGCGCTGGAGTTGGCCGAAATGAAATTAACGCTTCGGCCGGCAGTTTTAGCAGCACTTACTTAGCCATTCCTTTTTCCCCATTATTTTCTGTTCGGCTGCAAAGTCGAGGCGTGCAAATCAATTTCGGAACATTGTTGTTTCTGTCTTCTTTTCTGCTTCTGCGGTAAGTCCCCTTATTTTCGGTTTATTTTCTATTGGCTTGTTGTGACTGAGTGCATTTGACGCTTTAAATTCCGCAGAACCAACCCCTGCAGAGGAGACAAAGCCGGGCCAATTCAATTTGAAAATTTCGATTTAATTGTCCCTGTGTTTTCCCCATTGTGTTCCTTATTGTGCATTTATTGTCCTGTTGTTGTTGACTCGGCACAAAAATGTGCTAAACCACCATCCCATAGTCCCATAGTCCCATATTCGATTGCCCTTTGCTTTCTACCTTTCAGGGAATCTCACACAAAGCAGGACTCTTGACGCTTCGGGGGAAATCAAAAGAGATCCTTCGGTGGCAATTGTAAGACGATAATTGGACAAAGGACTGCCTGCCAAAGCACGCGTGAATATTTGTTATAAATTTGTCAACCATCGAGCAGCTGCCTGCGACTCCTTCGACTCCTTGGAGGAGCTGGCCGAGCGATCCCGGGCGCGGATAAGGCGACACCTCCGAGTCATTGCAATTCCATTAATTAAAGGCAGCCCGGCTGTTTTATTGGCCCGACGACGACTCCTTGACTCTCTGACTCCGACTGCGACGACTTCTGGGATATCTCAATCTCCTACGCCGCGCCGCTGCCACGCCCCGCCTGCAGTCCATTGTCCTCCTAAGTGGACATCGTTTATTGCACGCTTTGTTTGCCGGCCTTTTCAAAATTAGTTGCGCTATTCAGTTGGCCTCTCCGGATCGTCAGCGGGCCGTAAATTACCGCAGTGTACTGGGGACACTGGGGAAAATTCTGGGACTCATTAGAAACTCAGAATAAAATTAATTAAATTATTATATAGGTAAACAAACGTTTAAAGTCGTTAAAAGCTCTTCCACAGAAAGCATATTCAATGCTATAGATTTATAAGCTGTCCGATTTCTGTGCATCTTTTTTCCCAGTGTCCCAGGATCTCCCCTCTCCCGATCCCATTGCAGTTGCTGATTGCACCCACACGCTCCCTTGTGTTGGTGAGTATCTGTATCTGCGAGTGTCCAGAGTATCTGCATCCGCGTTTTGCATTCGCAGTCGCATTTGGCACATGCGTCCCTCGTTCAGCAGCTGTTGCTGCGTCGTGTTACCAATTCCTGTCCCTCTGCTGGTAGCGAAATTATGTTAAATGACTTAATTTATTATGTTTTGTTTGGCTGCCAAAAACGGAGGAATTTCCGCGGAGTGTAAGTGTCAAAAACCCAGGGGACGGCGAGCATCTGGAGCGAGCATTATTCATAAAGGTTATTGGAACTTGTTAATTCCGCATGTAAATGTATGAATTACACTGCCTCCTCTTTCTTATTTAAGTTGATAAAATATTATTAATAGCGCGAGTCTTACAAGCTGGCTGTAATCAGCATTAATTTAATTCAACAAGTATATATGGACAGCTAGTTACTCGGGCTACCTATTACAGAGACTAGCTTCTCCTTTTCCTTTCTAACTATCCCCAAGGGCCCCTTCGAACTTTCATTTACAACAAAGTAAGCCAAGTTCGCAGGAATCGTGTTGGCCGCCGAAAGCACCTGCCCGCAGCCCCGATTTCGTGGCTGTCGCTGAACCAATGATCAGCGGCTGCCCCGCCCTGCGGGATCCCCTCCTTAGAGGCTACAAAGTTGTCAGGCCATTAAGCTGATTGAGTTGAAGTTCGGAGGAGCTCATTTCCCATTACAAGTTGATCAGTTTTCAGTTTGGAGCGACCAGCGACCAGGGACGGGGCCTGGCCAGGAATGCCGAGGGGGGTGAATCGATCTCCGATCCCTTTTAATTTTACTGCTTGTTTGCTTTCACACTATCATTGGGGCAGAGAGTGGTCTCGGATCGGATCGGGTATCGATGCTCCACTTTGCCGGCCACCTGCCTGTGCCCTGTCGCCCCCTCCTGCACGAGGGCCCCGCCACCCCTGGCATGTCCTTGGGCTCTGCGCACATTTCCCGTTCGCAATTTTCACTCGATCCCCGGCTGATTATTATATTGTACGCACATGTTCCGCCATTATGGAGTTATTATGATCAATAAGACAACTTAAATGCTGCAATTAAGTCGGGGCCGGCGATTTCCTACCCCCGGACACCTCTTCCTCGCCACCTCTTCCTCGCCATCATCTTCGAAGCCTTCGTCTCCGTCTTGGGGCTTGTTCAGTTTCTGGTCCCGCGATCGCGGCCCAAATTTGAGACTTCACAGCGCCAATGGCAACGTATATATATATACGTACTTTGGCAGGCACAATTAGGGTGAAAATGTAAGCGTACAAATATTTAAAAAATATATTATTATCGGGCTGATTTCTTTTTATTTATATATATTTTTTCAATATTTAGTCTCTTGGAAAAGTCAAAGAAACTAAATCTGATATTAAATAAAATAATTATTCTAGATCTCTCAAACTAAGTCCTTTAAATAAAATACTGAGTTTTTATGGACATTTTTATATAAAATAATAATATTAAAAACACCTGTGGCCACAATAACGCCAAATCCCAATGTATAACAGATAACAAATGTTTAGTATTATTCACGTTAACGCCTTCGCGATCTCTTTAATACTAAGCTTTTCCCCTTATCTACGGTAACACTATTAATAAGACTTAGGAAACGATCTCGTGCAAAGGGCCTTAACTAAGCGAATAAATAATTATAACGTATAAGAAACCACGACAACGATCATTATTTGAGCTGGGCGTGAAAAATATATATTTATAGCTGCGTATCACCGTAACAATAATAAAATAATACTGTGTGTTTTTTAAAAACAGATAATTCTGCAGAATCCCTTAAATAAAATACTGAGTTTTTATGGACATTGTAATATTAAATAATAATATTAAAAACCCGAAAGAGGAAATAAACGGGCCGGGGTATTTGCACCCACTCAATCCGAGTCCGATTTTACGATTTATCATCCCTAAATTCCGAATATACTCCATAATATATAAAATCCCTGCACTGTACACCCTTAGAAGCCCTATTTTCTTGGCCACCATCGTGCGCAGTTGCTTCTCTTGTATTTCAAGCTGCGCGTAATTGGCGCTTAATTCTCCTGCGGGATCATTTAATTTTACGAGCCCCGGCCAATTGATTATAATGGACGCCATCAGACTTTTACAACATGCTAAATGCACGCGTAAACATCGCGATCATGGCGGGGCAGAGCCGGAAGGACGGGGAGATCCCGAGGATCGGTCACCGTCAATCAGTGGCCCCCAGATGCAGATGCAGATACTCGTATCCGAGGATCGATCGCCCGGTCCGCGGGAACGATCGGTGTTTGCGTTGAGTGGCCGTCGCCATTAGGCAAATTCAACGATCGATTGCCGCTGCTCCGCCGCTCCGCCGATCGTCCGAGCCACCGAGGAGACGGCGACGGCGATCGCGGATCCTCAGTCCCGTCCAGTTCGGTCCGGCCAATTTGAGCTTTATCGACGGCAGCAATTTGCAGTTACTTGTGAACTACCTGAGAAGCCGTTGCAGAGCGCAGATCGCAGGCCGCCAACTCCCAAACCCCAGACACGCATCCGTATTAATAACCACAAAAAATAACGATCGATTGCGGTTATTAGAGGCAATTTGGCCGACAACATTTACCCCGTGTTCTGGTTTTTGCTTCTCCTTTATTTTGTTTTCTGACAAATCGCTCCGAATTTATTGGTTGATTAAAAGTTATGGCACTAGCGCCTAAGTGGTTAATAATACCCATGCGATCCGCCAGCGAATATGCCCAATCTGCGCCCAAACATTTGCTCTAGCCTGAAATGAATTTGATTTTAATTGACAAACGCGTCAAGCGAGTTGCAAACAAATTGGCCAGCTCGATCGGGGCAACAACTTCATCATGGCCGGCCGGCCCATCGATCAGGCTGGGGATGTGGATACAGGAAAGCAGTACACCTTGAAAAATATCTAGTACAGTAATGGCTTTATCCTGTTAATAGATATCCAATTTTTAGGGCTTGGGTGGGATCTGGGATCTTGAAACCCATAAATACCGAAATATGAAGCAGGCTTGAAATTGTTTCGGAAAGTAGTCAGCCCTCAATGTTACTTTTCTTTAATTTATAAAAGCATCTACAAAATTATCGTAGATGAAACTGGTATTTTTCATCTAAAGATCCCAAGATCAGGTTATTTTTTGATTTAAGTAACAACCCAATCGATCATCGCTGTGCACGGCTATAAAATGGGCGGCAACCGGGCTCCATTAGCTGCGAGCGGCGGTCTCAAGCTGCGCTCCTAGCCTGACAGCTGCTCTCTCCTCCTCCTGCCGCTGCTCCTGCTCCCGGGACACGTCTTAATGACACATAAATGATCGTCGTGTGACGGGTTTTGCCCCGGCACAATTGCCAAAAACGCAGCCATTGTCCTGGCTGGCTGGCCGGCCTCGTCCTTGTCGCTTGACCGCTGGCCGGGGTGTCAAAATGGGCAACCTTTTGACATATATACAGCACAGCCAGCCCCCGGACAATGCCAGTCGTTTATTAGGCAAACAATGGCCGGAACAGGGCCTGAAGTGCCACTCTCTCTCCCTCTTGACGGCTCATTGTGCGACAGCTGAGCCAGGATCGGCCAGGACAAAGGCCAGGATCGGGGGAGCTGGCTATTTACATATGGTTTAGGACCAAGTGTGAAATTCCGCAGGACTCAATTCACCTAAGACGCTTGTCGAATAATTGATTCTCGGCTATTGAGGAGTGAAGTGCGCACTTCGGAGTTGAAAGATAGTGATTTTGCGGATTGTTTCGTTGCTAGGACTGCACTTTTCGAGATTACCATGGGTTTCCCCGACTTTTACGTGATCTTCGAGCTAGTTTTCTGGGCAAAGTGTGAGCACAGAGTGGGAACCAGCAGGAAACACATACATTGTGCCCGTAAGTATATATGATCGATCTGGCCGGTCAGTTATATATTTGCATACCGGACATTAAGCTGGCCGAAATCACCAGCCTCGTGTGCTGGCAATTTGCGATCGTGTCGGTAATTGGCGAGCTCGGACTCGAAACCGGGACTCCACTCCCAGCGGAGAGCGAGACTAAATGCAAAAACCGGGCGGCGGCTGCTGCGATGGGAGCCGTAGCTTTCCCTTTATGGGTCCGGCCATAAAAACTTATTGACAGGCCAGGGACAATTACCAAATTGTAAACGCTGACCAGGCCCTCGAGCGAAACACGCCGGAGACTTCGAGAACTGGAGAACTGGAGGGCTTGAGATATCCACGAGATTCCGGAGAGTCGGTAGCCTCATTAAACTCCACTTAACGATTCCAGCGACTCCGATTTATGGGCGACAAAGTGGAGCCCCGATAAAAGGGCGGCCAGCGAGGCGAAAACTGGGCTAATGAAAGCGTTAATGTTAATGTAACGCGGCTGTTACCGAGAGGATCCGATCCTCTTGCCCCTGGCCATAATGACCATTTCGACGTCGTCGTGGCCATGGATCCCTGCGTCCCCTGAGTTTGTTTTAAATCACTTGGCCAAATGCCAGGCATAATTCATAGGTTTGTTTGTCCCTCAGAGCATAGAGTCGAGGAGTACACGGGAAAAACTAGTCATGGAAAGGATTAAACAGGTTGAAAGTACATAATGATGTAACTACTAATTGTTAAAATATTAATTCATTTAATTGTATTTTTATTAAAGTACCACAACTTTGTATGTGTGAACCCACAAGCACAGTATTGATAAGAGAATTGATATAGGAGTCATATGTCAAGCCAACAATGAACATTTAATATAATAAATATCTCTAGGCATGCGATTGCTTGGAGAGATTCAAACCAGACACATATTTCTCTCCGTGCTCTTCCGTGCATACGCCTCCGAGTGTCACGTAAGTCGTCCTGGAGCTGGGCCAAGATTTCCGCTCGTTGCGTGGCCAGGAATTTGAATTTGAACGCCAGACATTTGGGCGTTGCACGGTTGTAAATTCATTTGTTAAACGATGCGCTCATAAAATTTGCGCCCTTTTTTTACGGCCCAGCCAGAGCCGAAGTAGAACTTGGCAACAGGAACGGAAAGACGTGGCCACAGGACGACCGACGACGGACGACGGGAGGGCGTGGCGACTTCCATCTCTGGCAGATCTCTGGCAGCAGTGCCATTCTGGCTTTTGTTGCCTCGACTGCCCTGGCCTCCGCGTCTCTGTCCCTTCGGGCATATAAAAAGTTCAACAGCAGCGCGATTTATTTGCCGTCCTCGCAGACGCGGCGCCAGCTGAGCCACATTCTCCTTTTTTTGTGTTTTTTGTTATATATATATTGGGTGGAAGCAGAAGTTTAGACTCTACTGTAATTATATGTCTCACCGTGCACACACAGACGCATGCAAATTGCGAGAAGAAATTTCAGCTAATTTGCCAACATTTAAATATACAAAAAGGAGCCTCGACCGAGTGGTCGTCGTCCAGCTGCCCCTCGGAGCGTGTTAATTCGACATGTTTTTTCGCCAACGGACCAAAGACATCAGAGCCATTTAGGGCAGAGTGTTTGCACGCCAAACACGGAGAGAAAACAGGGTGCACTTCAATTAAAATATATCTCTATGCTAGCTCAGGCAGCGGAGAAAGGAACTGTCAGAAAAAGCGAGAGGTGTGCATATTCCATTTCTAAATAAATATAGCAAAGTACAAAGTCAAGTCCTAATGTATTCTTAGCTAATTAATATCCCATCGGCATCAGCTCGCAAGGATCTTTCTTCCTGTGCAGCCTCCTGAAATTCATGTGGATTTCATGGAATAAAAACTCGCGTAAAAAACGTCAAATTGCAACACCTCGAGGGCACATAGCCGCAGATACACACAGATGCCCAGGCTCAGATACGGATACAGGCAGTCAAACCCAACCAGAATCAGGGATCGGGAGAACCAGAGCCACAGTCCAGAATACACAATGCAGAGGCCAGAATCCAGTATCCAGAATCCAGAGTGCAGAGCGGCGAACCCCTGGCTGGCCACAGAGGCAGCCCCAAAGTCCATAAGTCAGCGGGCTCCCGCGGCCCTCCTCCTCGGCCCTCATAATAATTGCGTATCTGGCAGATGCAATTTATCCGTGAATTTGTTTTTAATTTTCAACACATTCGCTAATTTGATTTTTAACTTCGTTTCGAGCACTGCCTCGGTCTCAATCACAGACAGCCCTGGCCAAATTGCTGCACCTAATCGTGAGGAGTATGGGCTGGCAGGCAACGACGAGGACGAGGACGAGGGCCCCCGGATGGGACGGGTCCAACACCCGCTTTCATTTATAATTTTGTGCAACTCACTTTGGCCCAGAGCTTCGAACTGGAAGCACTCAGAAAAAAGTGTGTTGAATGTATAATAAAAGGGGTTAAAATGATTAATCAGGGGTGCCACAGACCACTCTTTAGATTTAAAACCATTAATGCTGGAGCCCAAAGGTATGCTACAAAATTGTACACTGAATTTGGAAGCTTATATATTTCATTGCATACTTTTGTACGCCTTTTTTAATTGATTTGGAGGCTGAAATAAAAAGGATTGGGGACGGGAATAATATTAAAATTCGATAATAGGCTAGAAAAAAAATCAACAAAAACTTAATATTTTATATAAAATAATATTTGCTATAAGAAGTAATATTAATTGTAATATGTCTGAAGTTTAATTCCATTTTTTCGGTGCAAGTCTGTTCCCAAGTATGAAGTGTTTTTTCATCCTCCTCTCCCCGGGCTTTTTGTATCTTTTTTAGCAGGACGGGGCGCTGCTTGTTAGTCGCGTAATTTATGTTCCCCCAGATACTCGTTGGCGTTGCTTGGACCAGCCTCGTCCTCCTGGACGCTGGACACTGGCCACTGGACCCTGGGCCGACCTCCTCCCTGCGAGGATCGTGGTGTCTCCGCTGTCTCTGCTTATTTTCTTATCCGCTCTTATCCGCGCTGCGCGTCCCGAGTTGTTTGCGCAGGCGCAGCCCAAGGGCCACGGGCGAAAAGGCGAGCGAAATAAGACTACAAATCGATTTTCCACGCAGGGCGAGCAGCGTTCGATGGCCTTATCCTCAGTCCTTGTCCTCATCCCCATCCTCCAGAGGAGCGGAGGCAAATGCACGGTGAGCGTGAAGGGATTAGGCGCTATTAGTGGTCCTGGAGAGCGAATCCAGGGTAGTTGCATAACTGATTGCTATTAGCGACGACTTGTTTAATTATTTTAGTCATGAAATATGGACTCTATACCGGGTAAATATATGTTTTATTTAATTTATTTAAGTGCTAATGCCTAGTGTGACCCCAAATCAGACCCTGTTTTAAAGCATCCCAAACCAGAGATAGAAACTGGGAACCTTATAATCACTCTTCACCCCATGGGGTCACCACTCAGTCCTCCTCTTTTCCATCCAACATGTTTCCCTTCCCTGCCAAGTCACTCCCTCCTTTCAGCCAAGCCAATTCCAGTTGACTTGGTCCAGCGAGGGCTGCCACTGCCAGCAACTATAATCCACACCTTGGCTTTATGGCCAATAATTTTGCAGGCAACAAGAACATGAACCGGAAACATAACAAATCATAAATTAAACCCTCGTTAAGCGAACTTATTGCCATTGCTGGTCGACAACGAGGTCTCGCCCATGCGCCATAACTGGCCAGCGGAGCCTGCCCCCGATTGCGATCCCGGCTCCCTCCCGAAAGGGGTCCAGGGCCCAGTCTTTGGAGTCCGGAGTAATTTGCTTCATCTTTAGGCCTTTCAGTGCACGGCTGTGAGTTTTATTTTATGTTACTACTTGTTTAAATTATATTGCGCTATTAAGCGAATTTAATGAAAACGCTGCGAGGCGGAGACGGGCTCGTGAGAAAGAGCCAGTTACAGGGCCTCTCTTCTGGCCTCGTTAGGTGTAAAATAAGGCCCAGCAAATCGAACGTGTTGCAGGCTGCTTCTGCCACTTCTGCAGCCTCGATGATGATGATGATGGTGGTGACGGTGGTCGGGAGGATCAGGAAATCGGAGGGCTGGACAATTGCCCGGGCAGATCGCGCGGCAAAAACGCGATAAAGATAAAGATAAAGATACCGGCGACAATCAGTGCGACATGCCGCACAAATTGCGCTTAATCCATTGGCATTTCATTATTAAGCAATTTCGCAGCAGCCGCAAAAAGCCACGCAGAAAAGCAAAAAGCCGAAAATCCAATTTAAATTTTTATGCAATTTGTACAAAAATGCTGTTACTCTTGCACAAAAGTAGCATAATTATTTCCGAGAAACGACGACCGAAAAAACGGGCCGGAGAACGACACAAAAAATCGCGCATGTCAACCAAAATCATTGCAGACGACACATTATCCTCACGGCAAAACGATGCTAATCCATCACGGGACCCTCAAGCTCCAGCTCCATCTCCAGCCTGATCCCGAGTTGAATTTACACACAGAGAAAAGAATAGCAAGCAGAGAAGAGAATACCTTGTGGAAGACTTGGAGTAAAAAGAGTTGAACACTCTAGACTTCTTCAGGAGACAGAACAAAAGGATAAAATCACCCCCTCTTTTCTAACAGTGCATGTGGAGCAGACGAAATGTCACTTAAGCATTTGAGTTTCAGGGGAGAAACGAGATTGGGACTCACGGATTCGGATTCCTGCGCTGCGCTAACCAAGTGAGAGCCGATATCGGCGATCAGCGATCGGTTATGAGATCAGAACAAAAGAGCTCTTACTGTAAACGAGGCCACGAAGGAGGCCAGGGCCCAGAGCCCAGAGTCCAGAGCCAAATCACGACGCACAGTCTGGCAAGACGATTGTTCTGCGGTCTGCGGTCTGGGAGCTGGGATCTGGGATCCTCGAACCCCAATCGATCCGCGATCGGTGAATTATGCGCGACATCATTTTAAATCGTTGTAGCAACGTCAAAGCTAAACACCGATCAGGTCAGCAGCCGCGGCAGGAAGGAAGGCCAAAAACAAGTCAGTCAGCGAGATCCCGATCATCCAGATCCCCGGCTATTGTCTTTTCGGGTAGCAGCAGCCGCCCTAATTGATGCAGCTCGGCCATAAATTCAGATCCCTGCGATCCGCCTGCGTCCCCGCCAAACATTGCCATGAATACATCAGCATCAGCTCCGGCTTCAGCTCCAAGCTCCCTTTATTCAGACCAAGTCCGCCTTGACGTCCTGCTCCTTCTCTGGATCCTCCTGCGAATCGGTTGCTCCCTCAACGGAAGCCTTCTCTTCTCCGAAAGAGAGTGAGTACTGCACGCCGCGAGGCTCTTTGGGATTGGGGTACATGCCGAGGACACCCTGGAGCAGCTGATGCTCGGCAACCTTGACGGGATCGTCCACAAAGAGCACGGTTTGCCTCAGATAGGTTCGGGGCCTCCTGGGGCTCGTGGAGAACAGTTGCTGCAGTCTTCCCTTGGCTCGGGAAAAGCTCACATCCACATGGAGAACCACAGCTCCAAGGGAGCCATCCCTCAGGCCCCTGAGCTTGATCGGAAGCCGGAAGGCAGCCTCGTCCTCGTTGGCGGTGCAGAGATCGATGGTTTTGATCAGGAACTGGTCGGTGACAAGCTGTTCCTTGGTCACATGGTCCTCCAAGAGGCGTACTTTCTCCCTAACTGCAGAGTGCTTACCGGGGTCATTCACTACTATGGTGGGGCGAAGATGCTCCGAAATGCCGCTGACATAAAGCTGCGCCACATTGGGAATAATAATGCCACCCTTGGCCAGCCACTTCTCCCTGGCAAAGATCACCTCCCTGAACAGCGAGTCCACGAAGACAGAGTGGCTGTAACGAGAATAAATTAATCGAGTCAAAAATGAATAAATATAACATAATCAAACCCACCCCAGCCACTCGGACACGATGATGTCCACGTACTTGAGACCGCACGGCAGACGGACCTCTTTAATGTCGCCCCTGATGGCCTCAAAAATGTCTTCCTTGTCCTTGTCGTCCTGGACAAGGATCTTCTTGACCAGCGTGGCGCTCTGCATGTTCCCCAAGGCAATGACCTTAACAGCTCCCACCTCCACACTCATCAGGCTGAGCAGTCCACTGCGACAGCCCACGTCCAGGACAATCTGCAACGAAGGGTTATAAGGAGCCCTTATTTAGGGGTTATTTATCTCGGCTTTACCTTATCCTTAAACAGCTTCTTGTAGCCCTTGATGAGGCGATCATAGGCATTGGAGGATATGACATCCTTCAGCATGCTCTCCGCCATGTCACGCTGGAGCTCCTTCCCCAAGTTCATTTTTTTAAAATAGGAAAACAGAAGACAGTTTAATTTTAAATGTCAGACTTTGATTCGAATCAAACTTCATCAGCGACTCTTCTATTGTAATGTAAAAATTATAAAAATACTTACTGTTTAGCCTGAAAGGATCTGGTTCCTACAAAAATGTTAAATTCAATGGGCATCAGATGTCTCCAGCCTATCCTAATCAGCCAACATAAATCCCAAACAGAGATTATCACGCCGCATTTCTCACAGTTCCCAGTTCCCGGCTGCCTTATCGCCGGCGGGTGACAACAATTAGTTATGAGCCAATTGTCGCATCGGACCCGACCGACCTCCTTATCAGCGGGAGCGGCCCAGGACTCCCCCGGGATGGGACCGGGCTAAGCTGTCTAACGAGTCTCTAATTTATAGGTGACTCCGTGCGCGGTGTCCCTCAGCTCCGCAGACAAATGACGGCAATTTGATACCCGAACAGGCAATGGTTCGGCGGCTGGGGCAGGAGTCGGGATTGGGGTGCACTGGAAGAAAAAAAGATCATCTATAGAGGTCGAGGGGAGCCTAGGTCTATGGCATTAACTTCACTTGGATAAAATCCGATTTTCCATCCACTTGGGTATTTTTCCGCGTGCATGAAGATACAAATTGAAATGTTTGTTGGGCCTACGCCGCTGCTGCGTCCGAGGAAAGCGTCCAGCTTGTTTGGGAGTTTGTTAATGCGCCCAGCGGGGAGTACCCTAACGCCGACCGATCTCACCTGATCCCCGGCATGGACACGGGCATCGGGGATGAACAAGTGTTGACCGAAAATCAAAGATCGCTGGCTCATTTGTGGCGCCTTTGTGCGCGCTAGATAAGCAATATTTTATAATCACGTCCAATAATGGTGTGCATATTAATTTCACGAGCGGCATAAAGCAACTTTATGGCCTTTTAAGAACTGCCATTAACAAAGCCGGACTGTGCACAAACACAAAACGAGCTGACAAGAGATTTGGGGACCTCTCGAGCTCCGAGATCGGACACGGAGACGGAGACGGAGACCTCGAAACGAGACAATGCAAATGGCTGGAAATAGTAAATAGAGTTATAAACGCATAAAAGGCGTTCATTGTGGGCCCACGGCGTTGGCTTTCACAAATTTATACGACGGCCATCAATTAATTAGAGGCGGAGAGACGCACATTTTCACGTTCCCCCGGCTTCGAAATTAATTTGTTAAGAAAGTCGTTAATATTTCGACTGTCCGTTCGCTTTCTAAGCCCACTGACCAATATCCCAGCCCTGGAGCACTTCGATTCCCCCGATTAACGACCCATTTTATGGCATTTTGGGCTCTTTTTATTATGTTTTATGGGGGAATCTCCTGAAAGGGAACGGTTCACCGCGATCCCGAAGAGCTGAAGCTCTTGAAGCTCTCCACGCGAGTCCGGGCACTGCGGAAGCTGATGTTCAGGTCAAAGATCATACAGCGCCCGTCCCGCCCATCGGGCATCATGGCCAGCACGCCGCGCACCCGGTCGTTGGCCTTGACGAAGAGCGGCTCGTCCAGATAGAGCAGCGTCTGCTCCCAGTGGGTCCAGGGCGAGCGCGGGGAGGTGGACAGCTTGAGGGACACCGGGGAGTCGCCCTGGGGAAAGCCCACGTCGAAGTACAGCACCAACAGGTTGATGATCCCGGCGCGCTGCACGGTCAGCAGGAAGTTCGAGCGGAAGGCCACCGGCTCGTTCCGAGCGGAGGCCAGGTGGGTGGAGTGCAGGTAGCACTCGTCCGTCAGCAGCTGCTGGATGGGCACAGAGTCCACTACTGGCTCCTGCGAGACCGGCTTCCTCACGCAACCCATGTCGATGCCCTCGACACTGTGCCAGAAGTTCACATTGTCCTTCCGGTGCGGGTCGTGGGCTCCCACCAGCCACAGATTCCCGACGCTGGGCAGGATGAGGCCGCCGCGGCAGAGCCACTTGTCCCGGGCGTAGAGCACCGAGTTCAGCATGGCCTCCATGTAGAGACCGTTGCTTTAAGGATGCGTGTTACGATCTGGAAAACCCAATGAAATATGCACCCATCTCACCCCATCCATTCGGAGACTATGACGTCCACCTGCAGAACTCCGTCGGGCAGCGCCACCTGCTCCACCAAGCCCTTGACCACCTTCACCACGTCCTCCTTCTGATTATCCTCCACAACTTCCCTGGCCACCTCCGCCATGTCCGTGTACTCCACTGCAATGACCTTGCTGGCTCCCGCTTCGGCGGCGAACAGCGACAGGATTCCAGTGCCGCAGCCCACGTCCAGGACGATCTTTCCCTGGAAGTGCTGGCGGTTGTGGAGGATGGCATCGCGGAAGGCCTGGGTCCGCACCGAGTCCTGCAGCAGAGCCATGTGTGTCTCAAGACGGGCGTAGGACTGGAAGTAGAGGCTGTCCTGGAGCTCCGAGGACCCGTGCGCCTGCGCAGTGGAGGGGACCAACTCGTCCCAGGACATGTCCACCAGCTCAGAAATGATTCGGATTTGGATTTCACCACAGAGCTACGATCCTTTCGACAAAAACAGGTCGAAATTGTGATGGAAGGAGCCCGGCCGTCGTGTGAAGTTTCGATTCGAACATTCTATCACATATAAAGGCGAAATAAATCTTCAAGCACTGGGAATAACCGCCCGATCCACGTCATTCTATCGCCGTCATTAGCATCTGAATGGCCGGGGCCAGATAAATCAAATTTTGCATTTAATGGGCCCATTAAAAACGCCAAAAAATATCGCCCCACTCAAAGGTAAAGTCCGTGGAAGAAATGTGCCGCCAACACCTTAACACCAGAGCCATAACTCGCTTAATCCGCCCAGCCCCGAAATGATTTTTATGGCCAAGTTTAATGATCCCTCTCCGGCTCCGCCTCCCCTCCCCGCCCGCGGCCGAGCACTTTCACTGCGAAGCCCCAAAACCGCCGAATTGTGCAACATGTGCCGGTAAAACGGTAAACACAAAAAGGCCAGGCAGCCGCCGCTAAGCAACAAATTGTTAAAGTTATAAACGGATAAAATGCCCGTCATAATTTCTGAAGTGTCATAAAAATATGTCCGTAAGCAGACGCAACTATTAAATTGGCTCATTAATCAATTTAGTCACAGAGCAACAATAAAAAGGAGCACACACACTCGGCGAGCCACGACACATTCGAGCATAATAAAGTATAATTTTTAATGTTGCTAAATTTTATGCTAATTTGCCATTTCTGTCGTTCCATAATTAGGCTCGCGTCCCCAGGCGGGGGTCTTCGATTGGGTTATTTTTGTAATGCCCTTCCAGAGGGTATTGTGACTTTTTCAGGGAGTTTGCTTAAAACATTAGAAATAATTGTTACTCCAAAAATAACTTCTTGAAAATATAAGTCAATGATCTTGCCAGTAACTAACCTCAAAGTTCAGTAAATATATAACATACTACCATTACGATAGTTATTATTATTATTATATGTTACGGACTTCTAACTAGCAAGGTAATTTCTTAAATATGTAACTTTTGAGACCCTTATAGATATTAATTAACCTGCAAGGGTGTTCCCACATTCGCTCCCCGTAACTCACATTCCTTGCTGGCTTCTTTTGGGCCTGGCCAACAACCGCGGCCATTTGTTTCGGCTGGCTTTAAAAACCTATAAAACTTTTGGCACAAATCAATTAAAAAGCGACGTAAGTTTCCATTAGTGAGGTGGTCGGATCGGATCGAATGGGATGGGTGTTCCCAATCAGAATACCACCCACTGTGGCGAAAATACAAACTCGTCGACGCTTTGCATACCCAACGACATACTTGGAGCCCATTATTCCGTGTATTACCAAATGTTCGACATCGGCTAATTATGCGCGGTGTGGGAGGCGGCAGAGAAGCCACCTCGATTTTCGGGTTTCACCTGCTGACCCACAACACGCCGAGCCGGGCCGAGGGTCGTAAAAATCTTCAACATTTATGACGACTCTGCCTCACCTCAATCGAAAATTTTGATTGTCACGGGGGACCTGGTGTGGCGAGGAGCGTCCGTTTGACTTCCCATCCTGACAGCAAGTCAAATGGCAAGGACGCTCAAGGGGTGGCTGCCGAAATAGACCCAGGAGGAGGGTCGATCGTAATCAACCACTTCATCAAAAACAAATAATAACATGTGCTCACAAGGGCCTTCCAAATGGTGCGAGGACGGGGTTGATTGGCCTATCATAATCGCTTTAATAGAGAGTGAACACTAGTCGGACAATAGGTTAGGGTTTCTGTGTGATGATATCACGGGAGAGGAGGGAGAAATTTGTGCACTTGGAAAAATGTTTGTTGGTTACAAAATGTGAAGCGTTATATTTTCACAGGGAACAACAAAGTAATCTTTATTTAAGATCAATTATAGTACATAATAAATGTCTAATTTGTCATTATCTAAAAGGATTTTAACATACATAGTAACCCAATAAGCAATGATGAGCTTTTAAATATTACTCAGAGAGAAGCATTGAATCAATACCTATTCTTATATTTAAATTCGGTAAGGCAGCATCCATTTCAGTTTAAATTTAATCCGAAATAAATCTACCCCTATCTTTCTGCTCAGTGCAGCTTTTCACTCGAACAATCAGTCATCGATTAGGCAACGAAACCAATCCCGTCCCAATTCCAGAATCCAATCGACTTTCGGGGTGTTAACGATGAGACCCAAGACCGCCGAGCAAAAAATTAATTGGCGGTTGTGCAAAAGTTTGATTGATGCACTTAGTTTTTGGCAGGGAAATACATAAATAAAATTCCTGACACTTGGGAATTTTAATTAGAATGCCTTTGTCTCGGACCTCGGACTGGCTGGCTGATGAAGTCGTTTCGATAAAATGCAAAAATTTGCAACACCAACCGACAACCCCGCGCCATTTCCTTCGTTTTGCCACTGTGTGTATATTTTTCTTTTAGGCCGCCTTAGCTTTGTTCTGTAGGTTGGCCAAAAGCGACAGTGTTGGCAGCTTAGAATAAAGTGTTATTTGCATTTTTATTTAAATACAAAATAGTCTAATGGCTTGGTGAATTTAAGTTCAGATTTGTTACATTTTAAACATTTTTTATAGGTTAATTTTAGCTAATTGTTTGCACCCGGTGCTAAGTGTTTCATGTGTGTGTATTGTGTTCCTGAATAAATAATATCCCGTTTGAAGGTAGCCAGATTTCCCGTGAGCAAAACACCCCAAGCTCCCAACACTGAAAGGCGAAGTGTTTGCCACCGGGACTCACGATTTCGCAGCGGCTGATAAATTAGCGAAATTTTAATTTGATTTCCTCCACAAATTTCCGCCGAACTGGGCTTGAATGCCCGGGTAACTGGGTGTCTGATTGTCTGCCGCAGTCGAGGAGCACAGCGGAGTGGCAGCAAATAAACTAAGTGAATTTATGGCCCCGGGGCAGGGCACACGTGTGCGACATGCCCACACATTGACACCTTGCCAACGATCCAACTAGCAGCCGTCCCGTCCAGCCACCAACTCTGCGATAAGCAGCCAGCCCAGGCCGGGCCAGGCCGTCCAATAACCAACTAACCGCAGTCCAATAGGGCTGCAGGTCCCTCGGCGCATTTTGGATCAGATCAGCTCGGCTCGGTTGGGTTTTGTTTATGCTGGGCAGGCACAATCCCGTCCCATGTCATGACGATGGCGTCCAGCGTACGTGCGGCCAAACAAATTACAGGGAAATTGCGTCACCTGCAGGAATTTCCACTCAGCATTGTCAAATGCCATCAAAAGTTGCTGGACATGTTGTAACATTAATTTGACATTTTACGGCCCAGGACTGGGATCGGAGGCGGGACGAGGAGTAGCCGCAATCCATATGCATATCGGAGCGATACGGAGGAGGAGGACTCCTTAACAATCTGGCGCAGACCGCAGAAGAACGCAGGGCAAAGGATTAACCCCAGCAGACAGCTGTCGAGCGGGCAAAAGGATGCTGGAGCCACCGAGGGATCTTGCAGCAGCATCTCCGATGCACTCGGATAATTTACATTATTTTTTAAATATATTTTAAGGTGTCAGAAAATTCTGAAAAATGTATGATGAAATTAGATTTTAAAAACCAAGATGGAGGTTCGAACTTTATATGAGAAAACTCACAAAATTGTTCGGGGAATATCGAAACCAATAGGAATTTCTCTTTTCCGAATTGTATCGCCAGGATTCAGGATCAGTTTCTACATTTTTCTCCATGCAGGCTTCGGCGGAGGCAGCTCCTGGCGTCCGCTCTGGCAGCTGCTGCAATCTGTTGGAGGAGTGCAAAATATTTCTGGCATTAAAGCCAAATTGATGCTGCGGTGGGGAAACCTCATTGCCGGCTTAGCGAATCTGATTTGCGGTCATCGGTCGTCCTCTCTCGTTAACCCAGATACAGAATAAATCCCGTACAGATGCCAAGCTGCAGCGATTAATTTGCTGCGGTGGCGATAATTTGTTAATCGAAGCATCCTCATCGCAGCCTGGAAGCTGGTCGCTGGACGCTGGAGTCCAGGGCCTTCTCCTCCTCCTGCAGCTGCAGCATCGTCCAATTAAATCTGCTCGAAAGTAGGGTGGGAATCTTGTGTTTTGTTGACTCTGCTCGCCGGCTTGTTGGTTTAACGGCCGGCGCTCTTTTACGACGGCATTTAGCTAAACTATCCAGCGACCGCCTCTGGGGAGGCTCATCTCCGTCCTTGGGGTGGAAGGATGGTGGTTTCCGGTGCTGATGGTGCAGCATTTGAAGCAGAAACGTGCATGTAAGAGCAGCCTAGGATCACGCATCAGCCATTATGGCCACCGGCACGCCCGCCCGCGCCTCCTTAATGGCCGCCAATAACCCGGAGACCATTTCGGCAAGTCCAATCATCCGAAGCTTCCTAAAAATCGAAGGGGGAGTTGAGCCTGAATTAAACTTACTTGCTTTAGATTGGTTTGACTAAGATCATAAGATGAAGCGCTTTATTCAAAGAAATAAACAAATATTGTATTCATTTAACAAGGTAAACTTATAAACATAATCTTTAGATTTGAATTCCTTATTGTTAAAGTTGTATTATTAGGATTTCATAAATTTATCCGTCTGGAAAACGACATCTTATTACTAAGAAAAGAAGCCTCGATAGTTTTGATATAACTCAAATAGGCAATTAAGGGATATAAGAAAGATAACGTAAACCTTTATACAGTTTTTCAAGTTCCGTAGTATTTACTTATAATAGAATCCTTCACAACCCAGGTCAACTCACTGCTCGTCGGCTGTGATGTGACGGCGCGACAAGTTCAAGGGCTGGTCGCTTTCATAGCCTCCAATTCCGTCTAGCTCCGAATCTTCATCCTCCTCGTCGAGCTGAGCCAACGGCTTTCCTAGGCCGCGGGGTATCCACACCGAGTTTGACATCTGCTTGGCGGCGCCTTGATTTTCGAAATCCTTTAAGACTGAATTGCGAACTATGGGATTGGGCTCGAACTCAAAATCGTCGGAATCTGTGTCACTGAAAAGATCCTTATCACAGTCCTGCTTCACTGGCTGTTTCTGCTCTGGAGCGGCGATAACCTCGCCGAGATCTGGAGCATCCAGCTCATCCAGTAGCGGCATTGATTTCTTCAGTGTCTTCGCAGGCTGGGGCTCATCCAGCAGGGGCACTGATTTCACCGATTTCTTTGCAGGCTGAGGCTCATCCAGCAGAGGCATTGATTTCACCGTTTTCTTTGCAGGCTGGGGCTTCTCCAGCTTCTTCTCTGAGTCCACAACAATGCGCCCCTGGGGCTCGATCCTGTGCTTCTTTGCCTTTGGTTCGGAATTCTTCAGAGACACCGTTGAGCTCGAGTCTTCGGAATCCTCTTCATCGGAGTCCGTGTCCTCCTCCGACTCAGTGGTCGGCGCAAGTACTTCGTAGGCAACCGCGTTCTCGCCGTTGCCCTCCGCCCGCGCAAGCACTTGATAGTAAACAAAGTCTTGTTCGGGCTTTGCGAATGCCTGGCGCACGTGCGCCATCGCGGCCCGAAACTCGGCATTCCGCACAGAGTTCTTGGAACGCAGGACGCCCAGACTCCGTTGGCTTTTCCCGAATTCGAAGACGTGCGACGATGCGACCTTGCCGGTGTTGCAAGTTCCGTAAAAGAACACGGAATACTTGAGTTTGGAGAGCGAGCCGTAGCGCCCCAGGATGCGGGCGGGCCAGGGGCGGTAGCCGTGCACCTTGGCGAAGACGAAGTCGCCGATGACGAACATGGGTTTCGGGATTCCACGACGACCCATTTTGGCACTTTAATGCGATCTCTTTTGCCCGAAAAAGACAAATTTATTTATTTTAAGTTTGAATAGCTTGCAAAGAGAAGAAGAAGAGTTGTTCTTGGAATCTGTGCTTTGCAGCGCTGCCAGATCGCCAGATGCAAAGTGGCGCTTGTCAGAGTTGTGTAGGGCTTTCAAGAATTTCAAAAAGTATCGTTTAAACTATCGTATGTATCGATATAAGCCCAGCGATTAGCTTAAAATCTATAATAAATAAAAAATAAAAACAATTCATTTTAATAAATAAAAAAAATATTTAAGAAATATATAGACAAATTGTTTGTTAAATTGCTAGTCCCGTTATGCCAACCAAATTAATTTACAAAGAAATTATTAAGAGTTTTAGGAATTTTCAGAGCTATGTATAAGACTCACGTGGGTTTTAGAAGTGCCTGAACAAGCCACCTTAGCCAATGGCAACTGGAGATTTGGGTCATTTGGGTGGGCGGGCAATGCTTCTTTAGTGAGCAAACAACATTTGCATTAATGGTCATTTGCGTAGAAATTCGCACAGCACGCTACCGCCTGTACCTGGTCGGATGGATGTGTGTGCGAGTCTGCAATTCCGCTTTAAGTTTTCGCTCACGTTCGGCGTATTATGCGCAAATTGGCTTTTTAAATTGTCGACTTGTTTAAGCTAAACGCAGCTACACTTTATGGCCATGTTTCGTGCTGCATTTTAAGCCATGCGAAATGCCAGCCCTTCGACTCGCACTCGCGACTCGCCCCTTCGCTTAACTCAATTATAATAATTTTAATTTACGCCCGGGCATGGCCTATAAAAATGGCAAAATTGCATTATTTACCAAGCGTAATTACAACAATATTTATATGCTAATGAGGCCCGACACTCGGCGGCATTAATGCAGTAGCGTTGGGAAATGAACAAGAGCAGCTCCCAGTTCTGGGAAATGGGGGCTGCACTGGACCGCAGAGGGTATTCCGAGGCTGGTGTTGGGTGACGACCTCGCCGGACGACTGTCACCTGCCGCCGCAGTGCTTAGAATTCAATTAGAAAACGCAATTTACGATCTGGCCACGAGACACACAACACTAATACCCGGCACCCGGCAGCGAGCGTTTTCCTGCATTTTCCCAACCGCGGAAAGCACATTAAGCCAACAGGCTGAGGGCGGCACGGGGGCATAAGCTACGCATGTAATTTGTAAGTAATTTTTTCAACTATCAACGGCCAAAGACAAACGACAGCCACCACATCGTCGACAGCCACGCACTTTTACACTGACAGAATATAGAAATCAAGCTCGCAGTCTTAAAATAAAGGGAATATTTACATATTAAATAGTTCAGAAGCCTTGAGTTACAAACGTCGTTTCAAAAAATAGAATATAAAAGCACAACAAGCACATACAACATTAGAAATAAATATTTTCCTCTGTGCATTACAATTACCAGGGGACGGGAGAAGGAGGAAGCCTAGCCAAGAGGCACAAGCCAGCGCGCTAAGTTGGAAAAATTAAGTAACGAAAGCATTGAATGGGATTGGGAATAGGAATGAAAATGGGCACGAGAATGTGAATGGGAATAGGAAAGGATGAAAAGGAATGGAAACGACAGGCCGAGAGCCAAGCACAGGCATAAATTATGAATCATTTGGACGCTTCCTTATGACACCAAAACGCAGGAGGAGGAGACGGGGCCACCGAGCCACCACCGCGTTTTCACTTTGAATTCTTCACCAGCTTTGGCTGTGGCGCAGCAGCGAGTGATTAACCAACTGCGACTAACAAGTATTTATGTTAGCATCTCCAGCGGCGATCGCCACTCACTCGGTGTGTGCCATTTTATTGGCTTCATTGACTGGAAATGGTCATCATCGTCACGGCCAGAATGTTTGCGTTGTACTTAGCCAAATGCTAATTGAAATGTCTGCATTCCCACATCCCACTGCCCTCGAATCGGCGGACGGACTCGGACTCGGTGGGTGTGTCGCCTCTTAAATGGCAGCCATGGGGACATGTAATCAAAACTGGGGAAATCGAGCAATGCCATCGGGCTCTGGGCTCATCATCAACAGGTTTTTTTTGCGGAGGAAAGGCAAATGGGGCTAATGAATGGCTTCACCTGGCCAGCTAATTGTGCTCTGCTCTAGAACGGGTTAAACGGGAACACGGCAACACGGGGAGGCTAATCAAAATCAGTTTAAGCGATAACCACAAGAAACTTGGCCGTGGAAATAAAATCACACCTTTGTCAGGAAAATGTACTGTAATTACACAAATCAGATCAGTTATTTCGATTAACTAGATGACTTTGCCAAGCTTAACGTTTATATTTGTTCAGTTTATAATTTAATATGAAAGAAGACACACTTTTCGTAATAATTTTGTTTATATTACTTAAATAATATTTGATGTGAAATAAAATGGTATTTCTCGGATTAATTCGCTTGGATAATACTATTTTTTATGCATTTATTATTTAAATAGTATATTTTATAGCAAGCCCCCTTGGGGCATGGTAATCCCCCTAAAATGAACTTGCCAGGCACCGCTGAACAAAAGACTTAGGACACGAACTCGGCCACCCGAGGCCCATTTCCTGCAACACTCGCAGCTAGCTCGCACATCGATTGTTTGCATAATTCGCCACAAGTCCGAGTCAATTAAGTGGCTCTCTAATTAAGTGATTAAAACGCACGCACACACACAGCCACGGAGCAATGCAGGCGGCGGAGAAGGAGTAGGAGTCGTAGCTGGAAAACTGTGGAAATATGCGAAGTTCGTAAAACAAAGCCGCACGCCTCAGCAGCAGCAGCAGCTGGCCATTGAGTCCACACACCCGCAATTCCGATAAAGGGGTATAGAGCGGCCAGAGGAGGGACGAGGCTTTGCAGTTTTCCAGGAACAAACACGCTTTTGCATTTTAATGCCCCGCAAATGAGGCGGCCAAAAGCGGGCCAGGCCGGGCCAGGCCATATGGATAAATGTGAATGCTGATGGCGATGGCGATGTTGATGTGAATGCGAGCTGGCACGCACACTCACACACCACCTTGTTTCTAGCTAATAAATGTTTTTTTAATGAATAAATCACTCAGCGATAAACATCTCTTTAATAACGTTCATTTAAAGAAGCGAAAACAAAACACACAGACAACAACAGCGAAGAAAGCCAAGCTGAGCGGAAAACAAAGACCCACAAAAAATACCTAGAGCCAGGCAGCAGCCCCAATGAGTTGGCGTTGATTTCACACATTTAACTCTTTGAGCCCGATGGGAGAAACTTTGAATGATTGCGCCAAGCAACGCAATCCGTTTCCTCACAGAAAGAGAAATGCCCCTGAGAAATAGGATCCCCTTGAATGCATCCTATACTTCACTGTTAATTCTTTTAATAAATAGTTATGGAATCCACCCATCTATAACTAATAGTTTTGTTCAGAAAACCAAGGCAAAACCGTTTGAGGATGTAGAAAAATAATTTAGAAGACATCTTACTAGCAGACTGACATTTCTCCCTTTCCCTTTTAGGATTTATGGCCACTTTGATTTATTGGCAAAGCCAAGAAGCCCCCAATAATTCATGCATTCTATCCGCATACTTGTAGAGACCCCTATTAGCACCACTAATATTCTGGCCGCTGTTGTGCACACCCGCCGTGGCCTTGTCTGCGGCCTGTCTGCAAGTGCCACAGAATTTATTTCGTACGTCTTCTTCGTGTCCATGTCGCTGTCCCGCCTGATGATGGCTGGCTGATTGGCGAGCACAGCTGACACATGCGAATAGCTCCGCTCCGATATGAAAATTAATAATTCCCCGGCTCTGGGATTGGGTTCGGGGATTGATATGCCAGGCACACCGCGCTCCTGGCTGCCTGGCTACCTGGGAACGTGTGTTCTCAGAGTTGTCCAGTGGGGCAATCATCAATGTCAATTAAATGTTAAAACGTTGGAGGCCACTGGTGGGAGTGGGAGTGGGAGTTGGAGTTGGAATGGGAGAAGGAGTTGGAATGGGTCGTAGAAGCAGGATGCGACTCAACGCAGATGAAGCCGCCCAGTTGGTTATTCCAGTAACTCCCACTGCGGGCCCGCGGGACATAAATCTACGCCTCCAAATCTACATATTAACGCCACGGCCAGGACCACTCAATGCCAACGGACAGCGCCACAATTGGCCGGGGCAACCAGCGATCACTTACTTTATGATCACTTGAAAACCAATCAAGCACAATAAATAATCGCTCTGCGAGCAGGGACAAGCGCGATATTGAAAATCCAGATGGCAGGGGAGAGGCAAAGGCAGGCAACGAGGATGACTGCGACTTCGACTGCGTCTGCGACTCGTACACATTAAATTATATTCACACTTTGGCCCCCAGAAAATGAAATGGTTTTAAATACGGAGGAAAGCCAAACAAGCTTCGAGATCGCACTGGAGATCAGCAAACAGCTCAGCCCAGCACGGAGCAGGGGCACTCAGAGAAAAAGCCTTAGATTAAGAGATGAAATTAGCAGATTCAAAAACTGAATGACGCCAGCAATGGATGCTGATAAAGGAGTTTTGTACCCTCAAGATTCTAGTGTGTTTTTATTAATTTATTTTATAAAACTGACCAAGTCTCGAGGCTGCAAGAAGCTTTGTCCTCTATGTTTATTGTTTTAAGGTAATAACTTAAGTCGTTTGATCATTTTTGATCTGAAGCTTAAGTAAATATTATTTTGTTTTAGTGCAATGAGGCAGGATGCGTTATGGCCAGACAGTTGGACACTTGGACATGGAAAGAGAGGTGGGACCGCGGAGGCAGAGGAGTGCTGGGCCTGGAGGGATCTCTGCCTCGGCCCAGGGTCCATTTACGTTTCTGTTTCTTTTGCTGTTCCTGTTACTGCCCCATGCCTCCTCCTCCGCTGTGGAGGACTGTGGCTCCCTTATCATCATAACAATAATGTTAAAGTGGCAAAATGGCAAACTATGCGCAAAATGCATAAAATTTATAGCCCACTGACCGAACGGCCGAGGCAATGGCAAAAAGGATTTGTACCAGTATTTGTTATTTGTATTTGTTATTGTTATTATTATTGTATCTGTATCTGCATTATTGGCCCATGTTTTTTTGTGGTTTCACGCTTCCGCTCTTGCTCGGATCGCTGGCCAGAAGTTGGCTCGAAGAGCGGACACACGATCACAATGGGACACGGCAGCCGTTCCTGTTTGGCATTCTGTTGTTAAGGCCACGGGATCGGGGGATCGATTGGCTTCTGTGAAGGTATTGGATACCCTGCAGTTGAGGTTGATATTCGGAAAGGTTCTATTAGACATCTAGCTCCAAGGACAGCCAAAATAGGAATTACATCGTTATACATTCAGCTTTCACCCATTATTTCTGTATTGTCATTCCGCTGATTAATGCCAGTTCAAAAGCTCTCGCATAGATCTACTTTTGGCCGCGGGTGATGGTATAATTGGTCATCTAGAAGCCACTCCCTTCGCATGCTTGGCGCAATGTAAACAATTAACTGGCCAATGCAAATATGAATGAAATTTCCCCCATAAGCCAGCCAATTACTCAAGGCCCGAAGAACGGCGGAAAGCGAGGAAGTGGGAGAAAGAGCTGCCTGCCAATAAGCGTAAAAAGGCAAACACCTTGAAGCGCATAAATTAAACCCCAGCGACAACTGGGAAAATCGGGGACTGCGCGGATCGCGCGGCTTGCTGCGGATTGGGGAGTGGAAGCTTTCGGGGGCCCAATCCAGTTTTTGGCTGCAGGCGGCTGCTGGCAAATCGAAGATGGCTGAGACTGCGCAGAGTCCGCGGCGGATGAGTGGGCGCTCGCAATTGAGCCAATTGAAAGCCCACAACAAGTATACGCCCCGTTGCACTTGACCACTGATGCAGTTTATCGGTTAACTGAATATTATTGTCTGTTATAGTTGAGCTGGAAAAGTGAAGATTAATTCTAGGCTATATTAAGGCCACCTGGAAGTAACTTGTGTCGGGTTTAGAGTCATTATAATGCTTACCAAGCATTTGCTTTGAATAAATATGTTTTCTTAAAGAGAAACTCCCTTTTCTGCTGGTTCATGGAATGCATATTAAATGTTTTAGTTAATAGTTAATAGTTAGTTCATAAATTAGTAAAATGCCGCTTTGGCATCACTGCTATGTTTTCTTTGCGAATTGTTGTATTAGTTAAATATTTAAAAGTATTGCCCGTGCAAGGAGGTGACCTTCGCTTCCCCGCTAGACCTGACTTACTAATGAAGCGCTAACGCATAACTGGCCACAACTGTGGACTTGTTGTGGCATCTCGTCCTCTCGTATTGACAAAATAGCCGGAGTAATCAAGCCATCGCACAACACAAAGCGCTTACTAATTTTTGGGAAGCATCCAAACTCGTTTCCAACACCCCAGGGGTGGAGCCAGAGGGAGGCGGAGCACGGAGCACGCACAGCCATCACTGAAATCAAGTCACCATAAAATGTAAATATGTTGCCGTGTGCTGGGTGAGCGTCGAACATTTCGCTGTGGCGATTAATTAAAGACTCATTAAGAATTTGTTCAACTTGGCCGATTAATTAAAAGGCTGTTAAATGTGAAAAGGGGCAACAGCAACAACAAACAGTCGGCGATTTAAACAATTTAACTAATGTCCATCAAACGACTCTAGAGTCTAGACAGAAAGACTTTGGAAATACTTTGGCTTTGTTTTTACTCAAATTAAAATACTAAATCCTTGAAAACTCTACGGCTTTTCATATGCAAAATCTACATATTAAGTATAAGGTTACCTTATTAAGGTAATATATGGGTTATGCATACAGTCCCTATAATGAATTTTTAATTTGCTTTAATTAACTTAAGGTTTTCATCTCCTTATAAAATGAAGAGTGTTTGATACAGTTGTTGGAAAGGTTCGGAAATAATTGTTCTTTGAAGATGTACACTCCTGTGATACATCTTTTTATCTATATATACAATAAATATATTTAAATACTTGTTGCTGGTTTGTTTTTCGCCTAATATTATGCGTCCGAAGATGGGAAACATGATATGCACCTCGGACTCTGAAGGGGGATGACAAATGTCTTCGGCGGAGCTGTTGATAAATGCCCAGCGGTTCTATGGGCAGTTTTTTTGAAAAATCGTTTGGTCGAAGATCACGCAACGACGAAATTGAAACGTCACCAGTCACTGGCAGGCGGCGGTTAAGATGGTTGTTTGCCGGCCGGTCGCTCGTTTCTCCACGAATATTAACACATTAAAATGGTAAACGTGGTTGAGTGAAAAATTAACCCAAAGCAGCCGAAATGTGGCTGCAGCGTAAATTATGCAAAGTCATCAAGCCAACGTTATCCAAACATCAATGGGCCAGGGCCTGCGAGGTCTGGGAAAATTAGCATAAGCCAAACGCGGTCCATCCAACAAGAGGTAGAGGAGCTCCTCCAAGCCCAAGGGCCAAAATCGAGGACGAGGAGGAGATATAAACACTCGGAAAAATTCTTTAATTAGTAACATTAAATAATAAAATTATAATAGTTGAAATTTAGTTTTTCAAACTATAAATACCGTACGTAAAAAATTCGGTTTGAATTTATTTTGTTGCCGACTTCCCTTAACTTACGGTACACTTTTGTTTGCAGTGCACCGGTAACAGGGAACAGGGAATGGCCCAGGCATGGCAGGAATGCCACATTGATGCAGTCACTTTGATAGCGCGACATTAGCAGCAATTTATATGCAAATGCAGCAGCCGAGGCCGGGAAAAAGGGAGGAGGAGCTGCGCAGCCGCAGAGAGAGCAGGGAACCGACTACCAAACTGATTGATGTTCTCATTTCAAAAGATGCCCAAGTGCAGGGGGATTCAGGAGGGTCAGGAGGGAAGCAGGAGTGGGCCATGTAGGCAGCATCATTAATGCGAATCATTAGCAGTGCCCGTTGATAAGATCGGGTGCAAATTGTGCGGCAGCCGGAGCAAAGCCCTCGGAACAAAGGAGGACCCTCCTTTCTGGCCATGATTCATGCCCAGCGATGCCCGAAGGGGCGGTGAGTGCGTAATTTTTAATTGCCAATTAAAATTGCTCCAATAAAGACGTGAAAGCTAAAAGCCCGAACTCCCGAAAGCTAGAACTGGAAATCCTTGAGCCGTAATTAGGGGAGGCTCTGAATTAGCCTTATTAAAGTTTTTGGGGCATTTTAATATTCATTAGGGATACCATAAGCAATATTTCTACATAATGATACCCGAGAATAATAATGGAAAGGCGGACGAAAAGGTGCATTAAAGTAATTCCCAAAATATTCATGAAATTAAGAAAAAAATGCGTGTTCTGATAATTTTGGGTTACCCTGGGAGGTCAAAGTAATCATTAGTGCTGGTTTAATGAACCAAATGTAAGACTTCATTAATCTTGTGAAACCTATGTTTGCAATCCTTGCAACATAACATATTTTTAACAATTATTTTTATTTTTCTATAAATCCCGCGCAAACATTCAAATAATAAAACAGCTGTTTGCCTTTTAACACTTTGATGACCTCGCCGAGTCTGGCAACGCCAATAGAATGAGCAGGTTAGTGTGGCCCGTCTCCGGTAATGGCAAAATACGGGATCCGACGTCGGTGGGACCAGCGCTGCCAACTTAGCTATTTTCCCATTAGATCTAGCGTTTTTAAAAAGCGTTTTTGGCTAATTGAGGTTTTAAAACCCGCAAAGTTCCCAGCACTAATGCACTCCCAGAGAAATCTCAATCCTTTCCTCTCTCGAATCGCTGAGAGGATCTTTCTCCTCTCTTGCCAGTTGACATCCTTGCCCCTCCCCCCTCCTCTACAGAAATCAGAATACATCGCCAATGTTGATGTCAAATCGAAAACATCACCAGAATTTTGATGTCATATCGAAAACATCCCCAGAATTCATAGCCAGGATGTCAGAAAGAGAGTGAGAGGCGAATTGAGCGCGAGAGAGCAAATGTGTATTTTATGTGGACTGGATGTGGGACTAAAGTGGGACTTAAAAATATTGGATTAGAAAGTGCGAGCGAGAGGGAAGCCATTAAGTGGATTGTGTTGGATATTAACTATTGTGCTAT
>JAEIIF010055319.1:0-18604 GCA_018874455.1 Drosophila trapezifrons
GCCTCTAATGAAAACTCTAATTAATGAAAACTTGTGCCCTGTGTCATGACACTATTAGCGGAAAATAATCAAAGAAACCTTAAAAATATGCTTTTCTTAAGCCTGCAACATAACTTTATTTGGCCATTAGGCCAGAATTTTGTATAATCTTGATGTTTTGAGGTAGAAATTGGTGGTAAATGTTGCCTAATAAACCGCCTGCTTCTGCTTTTGCTTCTGCTTTTGCTCTAGCTGCAGCTTCTGCTTTCTCTCCTGCGACTTGACAAACTCCAGATAGTCTATGTAACCATCGTCCGAGGTGTCGTCCATCTGCAGTATAGGATCGATGAGAGCAGCCAGCTCCAGGTCGGTCAGGACCTTATCTTCCTCCTCCTCCAGCTGCGTCTGTTTCTGGCTGTCCTTCTCATGCCAATGGATCAGTGACTTGAGGAGTTCGCATCCATCCAGCTTGTTGTTGTTGTCCGCATCGTGCATCTTGAAGTAGTGGAACTGCAGCTCAGGATCGGACATCTGGCTGGTGTCGATGGGCACCGGCATGTGCTCCTGGATGTGAGTGCGCTCCTGCTGGATGTTGCCCGATGCCAAGACTTGCTGGTGGTGATGGTGGTTACCTGGAAGATCCTGGTGTTGGTGATGATGATGATTTGGAAGCTGTTTGTGGTGAGGCACCTGCTCTGGCACTTGATAGCGCTTCGGATTGATGCCAGGAGGGACGCGCTGGGCGGCTGCAAGGCAGACCATAGTCATAGTCAGGAAGAGAGTCGAAAGATGCATCTTCTGGGATGTGAAATGGTTTCTATTTGAATATATCTGCTATATATCCCTTGACAACTCAATGACAGGCCCACTAGAACCACGAAAAACTCACAACAAATGTCAAAACAAGAAATATCTGTCATAATTTCCATAAATATTACCTTGAAATTACTACACCAAGTTTCTTTTACTAAAAACATAATAATAAATTTATAAAATGTATTATTTAATGAAAATATTCATTAATTTATTCCAGCTGCCGCCGCGTCAATGTCTGACGAAGTGCCTTTGGGTCGTCTATCGCAAATCTTCGATACGCTCACCAACCTCCAGCAGCAGCAGCAGCATCCGCTTTCACAGCAGCAACAGCAGCAGCATCCTCAGCCGCATCCTTATACCCAACAGTTGCCGGCGGAGCAGCGCCGGAGATCCGCATCCTCGTCGCCTTCACCCTCGGCCAGTGCCTCTGCCTCAACTTCAGGGCGGGCCACGCCTTCTCTGGGCGTGGCCAGCCCGCTGAATACACTGCAATATTATAGCCATGCCAACAACTATTTTCTGCGTCCGCAGGATGGTGCCGGCAGCGGATACCTGCACACGTTCCCCTCACACCTGTACCATCATCACCATCAGCAGCAGCAGCAGCAGCATCATCAGCTGCATCACCTGCAGCAGCACAGCCAGCCCCCGTCGCTGCCCACACAGCTGGGTGGACGTGGCTGCATCTCCGGATCACAGTCGCTGCAAGGCTCACCGCTGTTGGCCAAGCGAGCCACCTCTTTTAGTGGCCAGATCCCCTTGGGTCAGGCTAGAGCGGGAGCGGGACCTGCAGCTGCGGTCACTGCATCCACACCGAACAGCCCGAGGTTGCTGCCTCGCCGTGTGCCACGACCGCCGCCCATACCGGCCAAGCCGGGCCAAGTGAAGGTCGAGACCAGGGATCCTGGAAGGGATCAGGCCCAGACGCAGACGCCGTTGCAGGTGCAGCAGACCAATGTAAATCCCCTGCTGGCCGCCTTGGATGCGCCGGATGCCCCCTGGCCGCATTTCTCAGCGCTCACCGAACACCTCGATGTCCATCAGGTGAACAACTATGGACAGGCACTGCCAGAGGTGAGTTGATGGATAAATATATATGAGAAATATATGTAGAAAATATGCTATAAGTGCCTCTGCTAAGTGAAAACGTTTTCTCATCCCTTTTCTGTTTATCCTTGTTGCAGATTAACTGGCAGGAGCGCTGCCTGGAGTTGCAATTAGAGCTGCATCGTTCCAAGAACCAGGCGGGTCGTATACGCGATATGCTGCGCGAAAAGGTGAGTGCTTAAGGTAAACCTTGGGGTAACTAAGGGAAACTAAGGGAAAGCAAAGGGAAAGCAAAGGGAAAGCAAAGGGAAAACTAAGGGAAACCTAAGGAAAAACAAAGGCAAAACTAAGGGGTATCAACTAACCACCCCTTCGAAACTCCCCTCTAAGTGGGTCGCCGCCGGGGGATGCCCGATGATTAGCCCAAATGAGTTAATAAGTAAAAAGCAACGCCGACACCACACTAACATTAATTACTCAAGGGGCGCGAGGCAGAGAGAGGGGAAGGCCACATCTTGTGCTTAATTATGATTTATGAGAGCCACGGTTGAAACATTTTTACGACGTCCCACGCAATTATCATCCAGTCGGGCCGGGCTACACATATACACCCGATAGAAACTCGAGTGGTCAGGACGCAGGGCACAGGACCTATGGAGATAGTGCAGCTGTTGGTTGACAACAACCAGCCACATGTGGCTGCAAAACGGGGGAAAGCAGGGACAACAGGGAAAGCAGGGAAAGCCGGGATAACAGGCAAAACAGGAAAATGGTTACAGCCGGAAAAGGCCTTCATCTCCTTGCTCATTATAAGCCTAATTAAGTCATTAGGCATTTGGCCAAGAGAGGCGCGCGCCATTGATGCAAAAACTATATGAATTATGTATTAGTCGAAATGCGAACTAACCCCCGAATTCGGATATCCCCCGGTTTCCATGTTGCTGGAAACATTCCCTGGGCATTCGCTTTCATCTGCACATACATCCAACATGTTGAGCCTGACATAAATTAATTGTACTTCAATGATTTTTGGGGCCCATGAATAATGCATGACCTCCGCTCCATTGTAAGCGATCTCATCTATAGAGGGGTTAAAGTGCAGGTGGTTTTTTTTGGATCTATGTTAATTTTTAACTGGAATTTTTCTATAAGGTTTTAATAACTGGAAAAGGTATTTTACATGTCTTGGAAATATCAAGTTTATAAATATTATTCAAGTTGTTGCAATTATATATTATTAAGTTATTTATACATCATATTGGAACATTGGAATTTATACACAAATGTGTAAATTCCACATTAGAACATTGAAATTGAAACACCAATGTGTAAATTCCACATTGGAACATTGGAATTGAAACACAAATGTAGAAATTCCACTTTATAACATTGGAATTGAAACACAATTGCAGAAATTCCACATTGGAACATTGGAATTGAAACACAAATCTGAAAGTTCCACATTGGAATATTGGAATAGAACGACAAATATCGAAAATCCACATTAGAACATTGAAATTGAAACACAAATGTGGAAATTCCACATTGGAACATTAAAATTGAAACACATATGTGGAAATTATACATTGGAACATTGAAATTGAAACACAAATGTAAAAATTCCACATTGGAACTGGAATTTAAACACAAATGGGAAAATTCCACATTGGAACATTGGAATAGAAACACAAATGTGGAAGTTTCACATTGCATAATTAAATAATGTTACATCGATAAATACTAGACAGAAATTCTTAACACAAATGCATATTAAATAATAATAGTTATTCAATAAATGCTAAAAATAATTTCGCTTTTATTCTAAGTAAAAAGTAAAGTAATAAACATTTTAATGCGTAGACAAACTCTTTTTCAGTTCATTTATACAATTTATCCGACTCATTCGATTTATGTAAAGTCACTGTAATATTTTTCCCACTAAATAAGAATAACAATAATATTTCCACTGTCATAAATGGCAAAAAAAAAACCATGAACTCGATTCCTTTATGCGTTGAGCTCCATTAGTCTGGCAAAAAGAGTAAACATTCGCAGGGATATTATTGTTATTTAAATTATTGTGTGCTATCCGCGCTTTCAATATTTAATTGCCAATTTCCGAGCAGTCCGAAAAAGGCAGTAAAAGGTCAACAAAAAAAGTAGTTGAAAATATGAAAAGAGATGAAGAAATAGGAGAAAAAAACAAGAAATGTATAACTCGATGGCTCAAAGTATGCAATGAATATTTTATTTCTGTTTTATGCATTTGCCATTTGGCATTTCGCCTTTGTCGCTGCAATTCGTATGAGTTTTGACTCCCTTTTTCCCCGCCACTTTTCTGTTTTTTTCCCCCCGACTGTTTTGAACTTTTTGCCAGCAGCACAATTCAAGTGCATCATAAATTTTAAATTAGTTGCACTAAACTTGAAATGGCCTGGACACAACTCCTGCTTCCTGCCTTCCGCCCATTAAAAATGCCAAAGCGAACGCCTTTTAATATGCAATATTATTTATACATTTTTGCCTCTCGCTCTCTCTCCCGTTTTCTTTGGCAGGACGAAAGACGAAAGGGCCAAGAAACAACAAGAAATGACAACTTGAAGTTACTTGGTACTTCAGGGAGGTTTTTGAATAATTTCAGGCTTAAATTTAACATAATAGTATTAAAAATAATCTATTAAATAATAAGTAAAACATAGGAAAAGAAAGGTAACATTTTTCAATGGGTAGATTTGTATATATCTATGGTAACGGACAGATTAGAGATATTTATCGAGGGGAGAAGATAAAGGAGATAAGTATATATTGGCAAAAATATATTGCGCTCAATATCATATCGAAAATATCATAAAGTTTGATATATTGATATATGATGTATCAATATTTAATGTATCGATATTTGATTTATCGAAAAAATCGCACTTTTTGTTAACATATCTATAGTATCGAGAAAAAATTCCAATACATTGTTGCGTTTTTTATAACACTTTATTAATATTATATTTTTTTAATAAATCATCGGAAATATCGATTTATTGCACATATATCGCAATGTTAAAATATCAATTTATGTATCGATCTATACTGTATCGATATATAACGATTTCTATTCAATTAAAAATATGTATCATACTTTTTTAGCTTTAAAACAATAGCTTAGCCAAGAACTCTACGAACTTCCTTATTTCCATTTAAAAATCCGACAATTAAAGGGTATTAAAATGTTAACTTTGCGATGCCATAAAATGCAAATTTTCCAGTCAAGCAAAAATTGTCTTAGTTTCTTGGTTTTTGATATCTGTATCCGTTGCATAATGTAAAAGTTGAGTGCAAAAGTTGCCCTTTCCCTATAGAAAAAAACAGTGTGGGAAACGAGGAAATGCCATGAACAAGGACAAGAGCAATCAGAAGAGACGTTAAGCTCAGACCACAAAATTTTGGCTGGACAAGAGAAACAGAGAGCGACGAGAAGAGGTCCTTCGGCTTTGGCAACAATGTGCAGGACGTTGAAATTATGGCCAAGCATATTGCAACATTCTTGTTGGACAATAAAATTCAAGTTTATTACCAAAGCCATCCGAGAACAACGGCCAAAAGCGGAAGCAGAAGTAAACAAATGGAGCGGAGTGAAAGGCCAACAAGGTTCTCGGGCCCACACTGTTGCCAAATTTCGGCTTAACAAATATATTGGCAAATATTTTGCCGGCAAAAAACCTTGAAGGGCGATTTCCAGATTGAAGTTGCATGCCAAAACAGAAAATGTTTGTAACTTCTAAAAAAAGTGATGATAGTCAAAAGATACGACATAGGTATTAATTTTATTTTGTTAAAAAGTTGTTTGAAAAGAGATTATAGCTTAACCTTTTTTTACATGGCGACCGTGACAGGAAAAATGAGATATAATTTAATATTTGAGACCTAAAAATGTTTGTAACCTCTAGAAAATATGAGGATAGTCAGAAGAGACTACATAAGTATTCATTTTTATTTGTTTGACAAAATGCCGAATAAACCCAATAGCCAAAGATGTCAATAAATTCAGAAATCGTTCTCTGATTTGACTTTAATTAAATCAAATCGTTTTAGTATTTGTCAAATTTCGATTTTATTCGTTTTGCAAAACCACAAAACAGAAGGAAAATTGCCAACGTATAGCAGATAGCAGATAATGTGTTCTGCAATAAACCGGAATTGTAATTTAATTAAAATTGCAAAAACCACTTTGATTTTGTAGCCCCAAAATGGAATTAAATCATGTGAAAGGAAACAAACAACATTTTCACTCAATTTAAATGGGTTTTTGGTTTAGGGTTTTTGGAAACTTAATTATTACATTAAGTTTCTGTCTGCTTTTGGTATTAAAATGTTTATATTTCGAAAATGAAATGAAATTTTGTACGTCAAGGTACAGCGAGAAGTTTAGTTTAAGAAAACCATTTGAAGGATACTTTGTGGCATTAAGTGGCCATATTCCACAGGGATTCCTGGGCCTCCAATGCCATTTGCTGCTCACTTGGTTATGCCATTTTTGTTTGGGGCAATTTCCGGGGCTTGGAGACCTAACTCTCTGTTGGCAATGTGGCCATAAATCTGCGTGGCCCGCTGGCCATGATTGCACATTGCACATTGGATGGCCGTCAAAGAGCAAACACCGCCAAAAGTGGCCACATTAGAGTGCAGCCGCCATCTGCCGTAAGCTTCACTCTGTTTGCAGGTCCCTCGCTCTTCCTCTCTCTCTCGCTCACTGTCCCTCTCTAAAGCCATCTCTTTCTGCATGTTTGCGGAGCGCGTTAACGCGTTGAAAGCGGCGCTTAGAGGCAAATGACCGTCCGCCTTGTCATCCATTTCAATTTTCGTTGCAAAACGGGAAATCCCAAAGAGCTACAAGAGTGGCATAACTGAAGACATCGAAGCTGGGAATACTCTGGGAGAGTTATGCAAAAAATATCGATAATTAAATCGATTTATGTCGATATCTACTTCGATAACAATCTTCCGATTGATGGTATATAATAATCGTATGTATATAGTTTGAAAAGTCTACTATCGATAAAAACGATAACAAAAGTACCCCCTCTATGTTATCATTAATTTTCTACAATCAGTATCTTTTCTGTTATCGATATTTTCTTGTAAAAAAAAACTTCAGAAATATATCCTTAAAACAGACATCATATTAAGTATAAACACTTTATTATTTATGTTTTAAATGCTTCTTCCGGGCATAAATCGATATATTTTCGATAGCAAACTCGATGACAAAGTCAAGGAACCCTGTTTTGAAAACGGTTTTCACAAACGTGAAACGCTGACAAAAGTTTGTTCCCATTGTCGATTAATATGAACACATGCAGGCAGTTGAAATGCGTACACAACACACACCCGCACACCCGCACACCCATACCCATACACACACTCGCAAATATGCGGCATCTGTCAGGATGGTGGCACTTCCTGGCAACAATGAAACATCCGGCAGATATTCCAGTTCCAGGCCCAGTTTCAGTTTTCGAGGCCCATAAGGAAAGCGGGCTTTGGTACACAGAAAATAAAATTATGATAACTCCATAAAGTAACATAAGGTAACTAAAAGATTAATAATAATATCTGAATAATTTTGAAATAGGTAAAAACTTGTAAAAGGTTTACAACAAGCCTTAAAAAGGCAAGAAAAATAAATATAAAATATCTTTAATAAGCCTAAGTTCTGACAAAGTAATTAATTATATAAAATACAAAATGACCAAGTTCCAAAAAAATCTCCTAGTGTAGCGAAAAAGAGAGCGAAAAGTGGGCGGCAAATCGGATGCATATATAGAGCTAGGAAAGGGGGACAAAGGATTGTCGTCCTTTTCATGCCATTTTCATAGGCATTGCAATTGTTGTGCTGCCGCCGGGAAATTGAAAATGCTCGCCCATGCCCTATGCCTATGCCTATGCGAGTGCGGCTGCAAAAAGTAAATGCCAATGACTTCGATAATTAATCGATAAGAGGGCTTAGCGGCAGCCGTCGTTCCATTGAAATTGTTCAAGTATTTGGCAAACCTTTTCCCAAATTAACTCTCGATTGTTTATTGTGTTTATTTTTCGCATAAAAAGTTGGTAATGCTTATTAAAAATGCACACAAAATGACAGTTGATGAAATTCCATAATGATTAACAATTATTAATACATTTTGATGGAATTCCATAATGTTTAACGATTTAATGACTGTTTATCAATTACATTTCAATGAATAATAATTAAAAGAGCGCATTTTTTACCCCTAATTTGTTACTTTTTTTTCCTGAAGCTTTATATGCATATTAATATTTTTGCTGTCACTTAATTCTACACTTAAGTGAAACTATCCATAAATGGTTTATTTTTAGAGTTGTCCGAAATTCTTTCGAGTTTTTTAATTGTAGAAACTTTTGAAATAAGCGAAAAATCGTTGACAGCCAGAATTCCCTCCGTGGCCTTATAGCCAACCCCTGAGGGAGAGAGTGAGAGTGCGGGGGGATTCAGAATGCCTTTGCCTTTGTGTTTAATTAAAATTTTTGACAACTTCGTGCCTCGGCATAAATTGGGCATCGATGCGAGGGACGTCGCCTGAGAGAGAGAGGGAGGAGGAGGAAATGCCCAAAGCCTGCGACTTGGCAAACTTGTCCAACTATTTGAGCAATTAGAAGAGGAATCCTTTCGGAACTCCCCCGTCCGCTTCGGAGCCGGAATCCTGGCCAGAGCAACCCTTTCTGCCCTGCCTGTATAATTAGTGAACAAAAAATGCGTTTTGTGTGTGAGATGGAAATAATTTCTATGGATTTTTCTCGCCTTGCGGTTGACTTCTTCATGTGTCGGAGCTTCAAGTTCTCACATTGAGCCTACATTTTCCTCTTTTTTGATTTGGAAAAGCCAAGAGCATGGAGGAGACCAAGGACGATGGCCTGCAAAATTAATGGCCATCAGTCGCATAATAAATGAAGCGTTCCTCTCTGCAGAATGAGTCTCTTTGCCGGCGCCTCCTACACTTTTTGGTCCTGGCCACGCCCACTACTTGAATGGGGCGTACTCTCCACAATGGACAATAAAAAAATAGCAAAGGACAGCCGTAAGAAAGAACAAGCTCAAGAAAAACGTTTCTAAAAAGTTTTTTTTTGTGTTTAAGGCAATATTTTATATATATACCCCTGATACTTGGATTATATATCAGTTGTAATAGAAATCGGTGTGGATATAAAGTTTATAGCAATAATGGGGGAATCAGGAGTTGTATTTATGTTTATAATTTAGGTTATTATTGCAGGGATTGCCCTTACAATTCCCAAGTTCGATTTCAGCGACAGTAATTTGCCCACGCTGAGATCACTTAGCAAGATTAGTACTTCTAAACTTTTATTTTTAGCTAGAAGAGACATAGAGAAAACTAAGGAAATGGGTATTACATAGTCGGGGCTTTTTTGGTTTTATTATTTTATTTCCTTCCTTTTTTTTGTGCTTCCGACGGACTAAAATAGCGAGTGAAGGAAGGGCGGGCATATAACAAACTCTGTCGCGACAAACTCATTTTGTGTATGCAGCACACATGTTGGCCACGCTCGTTTATTCATTTGAATTATTCCCAAAAGCGCATTTAATTTTAATTATGCGTGACAATGCCTCATACAGAAAGGCAGGCGCCCCTTCACGCTCTCATTGCCGCCGCCAAGATTACAAACGACAAGGACTAGTTGCTGGGGTGGCGTCCTTTTTGCCTTGTTTAAATATGTAGAAAAATAAATACTATATATTTTCTGGCTGCTGGAAAAAAAAACTACTACAATGGAAACATATTTCTCTGTCGATGCCATTTGTTGCAGTCCTTGGAATGCACATTTTTGCCTAGTTATTTGTATTTTTATTTGGATTTTAACTTGTGTTGGTTTCTCTTTCCGTCTCCCTGCTAATAATTCGAAGCTCGCCTAAAAGTAGGCAACACACAAAATTCCCTCAGCGATGCAAACCGGAAAACGGAAGAGGAGGCAGGCAGAAACAGGAAGTAGTTGGAAAATGGGAGTGGGAATGACATTTGAGGGCACTGAGAGAACATTTTAATATAAGAATATAAGGAGAATGCATATCTTAAGGATATTTGTCCTATACAAAAAATAGTGAACCGAATATTTTTAATAATACAAAATTAGATAAATCTATTTATTATTGTTTCTGTTTTAAACTTAACTTTGAAATTGTTAGAATAATATTATAAATGCTAAATGAAATTAAATTAATAAATAAATAAACGTTCAGCTAAAAGGCTGCCTGAAAAGACATGATAGCTTTACCTTTTTTTACATGGCGACCGTGACAGGAATTATTTAAGACTTAAGGTACTTATACATTTCTTTAGTTTCTAATTTAAAATTTCTTCTAAAGCATTTCTTTTTTAATTAAAACCCCTAAATTGTTCTCACTGCAATTTACATAAACAAAATGTAACTCACACAAATGCAAATGACGAAAAATGTGTACCGCACAGCAACAACAACAATAATAATCATAAAAAAAAAAAGAAACAATAAGCGGAAACAATGCAAAAGGACGCTGGACTAGAGGCAGGATACGATTGAGGGCGAGCTCACAAAATCAAATAAATATTTCAGCTCAAAAATATTTGCAGCAGCATTTTCTCTCATTCCTTTGGGTAGGTTCCTTCTTTTTTTTCCCCCTATATATATATACAACAACTTATACATATTTATATATATATTTACATGTATATTCGAGTATATGTGTGCACAAGTATTTGTCCAGCTTTATGTTGAGCAACTGAAAGTGAGTTGTGGCCAAGGGGAAGTTGGCTTATGCCCGACTGTTGACAAGGAAACAAAAACCAAAAAAGAGAAAAAAAAGAGAAAAGAAAAACAAGAAAAGGAGGCAGCAGCAGCATTTGAATGTAGGACACGAGCCGCCAGCAGATGGACTACAAAAAAATACATATATAGAGCGGGAAAAGGGACGAGGGACGAAGGACGAACGTCGAAGGCAGCCGCAGATAAAGACAGTTCCTTGAAAAGTGACCTATCCCTGGGAAATGACAGAAAGCCATGGTAATGCGCCGAAAAACGCTGCAGAGATAAATATGTATATACTTTTAAGAGATAATCAATATAAGAAGGCATTAAATTTATAATTTTTTAATGATTTTTATGGGTTAAGAAATTTCCTGAATTTTATTTTAAATAAATAGTTAAGGTATTTCTTTTTTAGAGTTTAAATTTTTGTAAAAAACACTTTTAAAGTGATGGAAAAAGACAAAGAAATTCAGCTAACAAGCTAATAAAGTTGCTTTAAGATCCTGTTTTTTTGGCTGGATTTTTCTGAAGTAAAAAGCGGCCAAGAGCAAGATTCATGGTCGACTTTTCGGCATAAAGCATGATTATGCCGGCAATTAATGCCCGCTCGCTTTTACACTCTCTTTGTCTGCTCTTGCTTAGTTTTTTCTCCTCATTTTTTATGCTCCCCTCAGTTTTTCTTCTGCTTTTTTTTTTGTGTGTAGAAAACATTGAAAACCGCAGGAAAGTTGTGCGTTAAGCGGCTTTTGGCCATGTATTTTAAGCCTTTTATGTTGTAATGCATAACTCTGACTTACACACGGAATGGTTAGAGCACTTAAAGTAATGCCAAAAAATTATTTTAAGCGGATTGCTGCAAGATGACCGAAAGAAGGAGGATAAATCTTTAACCTCATCCCCAAGGATACACGGCAAAAGTCGCGAAAAATTGTATGAAAAACTATACAAGGAAATAAGGGATTTAAACAGAGGAGAAAAATAGAGAGTGGTATTGGAGAGTGGGATTAGAAATTGAGTATATATTTCACACACAGAAATTGGATTCAGAAGGACACAGAGAAAAAATAATAGCTGCCAACTAATAATTGTAAAAGGAATTAGAAAATGGGTTTGATAAAAAATTTAACCCAATTCCGAATCTAAAACCCAAGAAAAGCAGCAGGCAGCCAAGCAACCTCATTGGTACAGCTCTTTGCCGATTAATATCAATATTTTACGTAAAATTAATAACAGTTTGTCGCTGACTTGGGAATTTTATAATATTTTTGCAGAGACATTATTTATTTTCATATCAAAACTAAAATTGAAATATGTTTTTTCAATAAATTCTTTCTCCACGTGCATGCAAGGCCAATAAAATGTATATTTATGTGCAGGGGGATTAAAAAGGGTATTAGCCAGTTGTTGGAGGGGAGAGCTCCAGTTATTATTGCTGTTCACAGTTGTTGGGCTTTGGTCAACAATAGCAGAAGTTTACTCTTCCCTTCCAAAACAGGCGACAAACATTCACTTAACAATGCCCCAGCCAAGGGTGTGGGACCTGGGACCTAGAACCCGGGACCCTTGGGGTATGTTATGTCCAGTATATGGATGTGTGTGCTCTCGCTTATCCAGTGATGAAAGCCAAACAATTGCCGGACTGACTGGACTGACTGAGAGGGTAATTTAAAAGGTGTCGCGATGTCGTATTTCGGACTCAATTGAGTGGCCGCCAATGTATGGTCAGTCACCGGGCATCGTCAGTCATCGCATTAGCCTTGTCCTCTATTCTCTGTCATCTTCTACTTCTGCTAGTGAGTGACTTTCATGGGTCTTAACCTTTATGGTTTGCTCTTAACCCAGCTAAGTGCTTGCCTTCCTTGTATTTATTTTTATTTTTGCCGGAAATATGCTTTTTTCTATGTTTTTTTATGCTTTAATGGGTTTTATCCTTTGTATCTTCAGTGGATTACCTTTTTCTTTTTTCTTTTATTAATTAATTTTTGCCCTTTATTATACATATATATATATTCCTTCTTTCTACTCCTTCTGCAAGTGACTTTTATGAGATTAGTCCTTTATTTTCTTTGTTTCTCTTTTAAACTTAACTTTCAAATTGTTGAAATAATATTATAAATGCTAAATGAAAATAAATTAAATTAAATGTTTTCTGAAAAGAGATGATAGCTTTACCATTTTTACATGGCGACCGTGACAGGAAGAATGAGATATAATATATTATTTTAGATTAAAAGTATTTAATGGGTTTTATCCTTTGTATCTTCAGTGAATTACCTTTTTCTTTTCTTTTATAAATTAATTTTCTCCCTTTAGTATATGTATTAGTCCTTCTTTCTACTCTTTCTGCTAGTGACTTTTATGAGATTAGTCCCTTATAAATTCTGGTTCCTTGAGTCTTGACTTTCAGGGTTGAGTTATTAATTTAAGATGCTGTGGGCTTGGTTTAATCCCCTAAAATCTTGAGTTGTTTAATGATTTTATAAAATAATAACAAAAATTAGATATAAACAATTTAATAATTACTGTCCCTATCTACTTTGTCTCAGATAACTACTGTTCCTATCTACTTAGTAGTACATAACCTCCAATTAGATATAAATATTTGAATATATATATTTTTAAACCTCATTTCAATGTCATATAATCCTTGATTTCACTTTTATATCCTTGACTTGACTCGGCATTTATCTCAATTGAAAATCATATAAATACCTATTTGCTTTTGTCCTTTTTCTTTCCTCAAGACGCTTATTGCCTCCAACTATATATCCCTGAGTGCTTGCGTGTGTGTGTCCCTGTGTCCTTGTGGCCCTGTGTCCTTGTGTATTTCTGGCTATTTCGCTAGCAAGCAGTTTACATAAATTTATCGAGTTGGCAGGCCTGACATGTTAAGCGTTTTGGCTTAATTGCTCAACAAGTTGCCCTCCTGCTGAGCCTCCCGCAGCCACAGAAAAAAAAGGAGTGTGGGGCATAAGTGGGACATGGTCCTGGCAAGGGTCCTAAGCGCAAAATATTTTTGCATTCCATTGGATTGGGTATGTGTGTGTGTTTCTGCGTTTCGCCACCTGCCAGGATATTTGCAGGATTGACAGCCAGCAGAGAGCTGGAGAGGGGAAAAGGAAAAAGTATGCCATTCTGTGTGTCAAGTTGAAGTTGATATTTGGACCGAGATTGATAAATTTACAAGGCCAGAATATATGGTGGCCATGATTCATTAACTTAATTGCTTTATGTTGAACTTTACCTCAAAAACTGTTGTTTATTTTGTGTTTTAGGTAACAAAATTAAAAGGAGAATAAAGTCTACAAATATAAAAATATTTTTCCTTATGAAACCCGTTAAAGTTTAGATTTTTTAATATTTTTGTTGAGAAAATGTATTATTTTAAGTCTAGTTTAATCATTAAATATTCTGTGTTAATTTGTTAATATTTTGATAATAATTTATAGTTGAATGAAAATGCATTTTCAATTATTTTAAATTAAATTTTATATTCAAAAAGTGTGACTTAAGGATTTTTATAGAATTTCTCCCTGTGTTGACAGCCAATCTGGATTTTGCCATTGCAATTAAAATGCTGGGACTCTCTGATCCCGAGATCCCAAATCCCTGCGATCCTGACAGGACTCTAGGCTGTCTCCCCCTGCCCCCTAATTGGCACTCGGCCGCATTTCGCATTCTGTTTCNTTGCCAAAAAAAAAAAAGGTCAGCCGAAAATCAATAGCGACAACTAATGTCCTTACTGGCTGCCGCCTTCCCTCTCGCGTCGGGGGTCTTCCTTCTTTGGTTTGATGTTGACATGTTGTCGTCATCATCATCGCTCGCTGACGACGACGACGTTTAATTTAAAATTCAAATGCAAACATGTTTGGCAACGCGAGAACCGTGAACGAGGAGTAAAGCGCCCCCAAACCCAACGGGAGGGGGAGGAAGGGGATGGAGCTGGGGAAAAGCCGGGAAAAGCCGTGCAGTTACCTTCTCGGTGGGAGTCATTAAAATTCGCAGGCGGCCAAAACATGTGGCCAACTTGGTTTCTCTTGGCCGCCTTTAAGGTTAAGCGACGCGAAATTCTCCAACCTCTCCGGTATCGGCTTTAATGTACACAATCAGAGCAGGAAAGTATGCTACAGGATGCGCCGGGACGATGGAAAAGGAGCAATCAGCAGGGCCCGAACCATATTCACCATGGCAGCGGGCAGCGGGCAAGGAAAGTCCCCAGGAGGACTCTCAACAGACACAGCAGAAATGCCTACAAATACGGGGAAATTTCGTACTTGAAATTTTTCTTTTTGGCGCTCAAATTTCAGCTTTTTCATGGGTTAATTATATTTCTTTTGTTAATTTTGTTAATTAATCCTTTGTATAAGAAATATATGAATATAAATTCCTAATAATATATGTTTATTTCTTATAAAATCTAGTTATGGTGAACTTTGTTGTATTAACTTAGTTTAGTCTTATTTAAGAGACTTAATATTAAATTCTATACTTATTTTAAATAAATAAGTTATTTATCTCTTGGATAATTATTTTATTTTTACGAGTCTATAAAAGTTGATCAGTTTTTAGAGGAAACATGATAACAAAATTATTTTAGATAAGAAATCTCTCGAAATTGTGTCCAAAAGTATGCTACAAAATAATCAACCTCTAAAAATTAATCATATTACAAATATTTGGGATTTAAAACATATTTTTAATTGTTTTTAAGTCTATAACAAATTCCGGGCAAGTTTAAATTTATAAATATTTATTTTTTTTTACTTATTATGCAAATGTTTTCATAACTAAAATATTTCATAGCATACTTTTAGACACCTTTATAAGAGATTTAAAGCCTGACCCAGGGTTAAAGGCTAATAAATGCCTAACAAAATTATCCCGCCGGCCAGGACCTTTGCGGCAAACCGTTATTCCGGCAAGTCGCAAGAAATTCCCCACCAAAAAAATCAAACAACGAACTTAGCGAAATTCACCACGAAAAACCCAACATGCGGCGGAAGCACACACACATGCGCATTCCCCGACAGCTGTTCGGCAGCATGGCAGTGGTGTGTGTGTGTGTCGGTGTGAGTGTGTCCCAGTGTGTGTGGGTCGGTAAATCACAACCATCGCATGGCACACGGCAATCAGTTTGTCTTTGGCTGCGTAACGCGTTGCGTGCTCCGTGCTCCGAGAATTCCGGAGTCTCCGTATTTCCGCCGTATTTCGACATATTTTTGTTCCGCGAAAAAGTGAAATTCCCGGCCGATGTTCGGGAATAAATATATATTTTTTTTTGTATGAATATTTTTTTTTTTGAAAAAACAAATTATTAAATAATTATAAAGAAGTTAGTGAAGTTGGTCTTATAAAAGCTGGCTAGCGAAATTGTTGCATCCTTTCTCCCCAGCTCGTCGGCGCGCAAATTTATGCCCAAAAATAATATATAGAAAATGTTATGCAGGGCATCATAATGGGAGAATAACAAATATGTGAAAAGTAAACATTTGCTGGGATGGCGTGTATTTGTCTTTAATTTTTGCCACATTTCTACCTTCGCCCTTGCTTAGCAGTTTTTGCCACAAAATGTGTGGAATATCTGCCGCAGATTTTGAACCATTTTTCCCCCCACAGGTGCTGTGTGATTTTCCCTCCACACAAGTGTGTGAAATTTCGGTTTTGTGGCAAGATTTCTTCTTTAAGAATCCAAAAGTGTTTATCCTCAAAAAAAAACATTTATGAAAATTGCCGTGAAATGGTAATTTAATTCGCAATTTTGTCGAAATCAAATTTAGTCTCTTTTATGTAAATTCTTTTTAAATATTTCCTTGTGGTTGTGCGGGTTTTTTTTTTTTTGTTGAAAAGTTTTCCACAAATATTTTTCGTAGAGATTTGGAAATTATAAGAAATCTTTTTAAGAAAGTTGAAATTATAAGAAACCTTTTTAAGAAAGTTGAAATTATAAGTGGAAAAGTTTGAGGAAAGCTTAACTTTGGCTGGCCATATTTTGTTCTTAAGAAATTAAGTATACGCCAAATAAATATTGCTTGCGTCCCAGTTTAATTTATATTTGCTTTGGCAAAGAGTGTTTTATTTATTTTATTAGTTATTAATTTTTTTTTTTTAATTTAAGGTGCTTAAAAATATTTAAATAGTGAAAATGGAAACATTTTATAAATTCCATAAGTATATTATGATATTTTGTTCTTTCAAAATCAAGCATACGCCTAGTAGACCTAAAGTACATTTAATTTAAATTTTCAATAAGTGTTTTATTTATTTTATTATATATTTAAAAGTTATAAATAATTTAAGGTTCTTTCAAATATTTAAAAACTAAATTTGTAAAGCCTTTTCAAAGAGAATTGTTGACTTGAATTCGGGAAATAATATTCGTTCCCTTTGCCAGAAAGTGAAATTAGAGCCTAGGCCCAAAAATGCCATCGAGTGATTTTCATCCTGGCCGTGCATCGAGCCTAGTGTATCCTGTGCATCCTGTGCATCCTGTTTTCTTGACCGCCTGCAAATTATGGTGATTTGGTGTTGCATTTCTGCAGCGAGGCAAAGGCACTGGCCTTAAATTTCAAGCTCGTGTCATTAATATATGCCTACGTGTGCGTGTGTCGGGGCAATTGCATGTCCTTCGTCCTGTCTGCCTCACACACACACACGACCGGCTGGCTGGCTGGCTGGTCGTATGTATATTATCTCCAGTGAATTATGGCCTGGCCATATAGATTCCAAAACGGCTTGTCCTTACAAGAACTGCCACACACATGGCCATGGCTGGCAGCATAGGAGCTGCTGCCCGGCCCCATGTCTGCCACACACACACACACACGGGTAAAGGACCCTAGCAAAGGACACCCCCGTCCTCATTCGGTTAGTGTATGTATCATCATCATCATCATCGTCGTGCATTTTGTGTGTGGCACACATTGTTAAATGGACGATACAAAACTTCAGACACCAAGTCCGGCAACAAGAGCGACTCTCACACACAAATGCACTGAGGACATGTCCTGGGCAGGACACCCCGGGTGGCAGCACTCCGCAGATGCCCCTCAAATCGCCCACACATATGGCGACGACTCTTTAGCTGTGCTGTTGCTTCTGATCTGTTGCTGTTGCATCGCATTTCTCTGGCCCAGCTTCACTTTAAATCTGATCTCTGTCGGCAGCTACACAGTGGGAAATTATAACCTCTTATAAGTCTGATTTAAGAGAGTCATTTTTAATTGTTTAGCGTTTTAAAAGAAATATTTTTACCCACCCAAAAGTAGGCAGTAAAGTATTAAAGTCTTTGGAATAAAATGTAAGAAATATAGTTTTTAATTTCATTTTTTTTTCTGTGTTTTTAATGTTTATCCCCCCCTTAATGCCGCTTTAAGTCATGCCCATGTCTGGCGCATAATCGAAAAAGGTTTAGCCACTAATTAGCTTCAGCTTCAGCTTATGGTTCTGATTCAGCTTCAGCATCAGCTTCAGCTTCAGCCCAACTCCCCCTGACTTCCCGTGACTTCACAATCTGTCTCTGCCTTCTCCTTCGATTTTCCACTCCCGGAAAATTTATTGATGGCCGGACAGCATTAGCCAGGACTCGGCAGGCAGGCAGGGGAGGTGCGTGGCGTGGCCTGGCCTGGCATGGGCATGGCGTTGGAAATTGAGTTATTTATGCTCTGGAATTGATTGCTGCTTGTTGTAAATTGCCAACGCGTCCAACGTCTGGCTCAAGTCAAGCGTGTGTGAAGTCCTGCTTTGCTTCCTTATTCCGCTGGTGGTCCTTTTTTTAGTCAGTGTTTTGTGTTTTGCGTAGATTCCCTCTCTCATATATATTTTTGTATTATATTTAAATTCTTTCTTAAACTAGGTTACCTATGATTAGGATTTAATCATGAAATATGGGATTTTTTTTTTTTTTTTTTTTTTTTTTTTTTTTTTTTTTTTTTTTTTTTTTTTTTTTTTT
>JAEIIF010055320.1:0-10029 GCA_018874455.1 Drosophila trapezifrons
CTCTTTCAAGGTTCTAATGAAGCCTGTAATTAATGAAAACTTGTGCCCTGTGTCATGAGGCCTTAAGTAGAGCTATAAATGCTATTTCAATTATTTTGCCATATATTTATTTAAGTTAAATTCAAGTCAGCAACGTTCCCAATCCTTAAGAAACATATGAGAATATTTAAACATTTACTTAATAAAATACATTGATTTGAAGGTTTCTTTTTCAAAATATAAATAAACAGATATGCTGCAAAATATACAATAAGTTATATAGTTGATAAAGTAATACCAGTTATGAATTATATATTTATAACTCAGAATTATGGACATCACACTCCTCTCTGCTATAATTTGTCATCACATATTTTTTTGGCTCCGTGCAATGGCCAGTTCATTATGCCACTGGAACAGTTTAATGTCGCTTAAAGGGGCGCTCCTTTCCTTTCCGCAAAACAGCGCGAAACAAAGCCACAAAACAGGACAGGAACACCAAGGAGCAGGGACTAGATGCCCGCGGCGGCCGCAAGGGTTCGGGTATTCCTAGAGTCTGTATGCTGCGGACAATGGCCGCTCCACATTGCGACTGCTTGTGTGTCAGGGTGTGAGTGCGTGCTATATGTGTGTGTGTGTGTGTGTGTGACTGTTTGCATTATAAGCAATTTTCCATTTTTCGTGCCATTTTTGCGGCTCTGCTTCTTGAAGTTGTCGCTTGGCGCTTTGTTACACGCTGACAGGCGGCGGCAGTGGCAGCGGCAGCGGCGACTATGAAGGCGAAAACGTAATGAAAATGGCAACAAACAAAATAATTGAAATTTGGTTTAGCGCTGAAGAAACCAAGGCGAAAAAAATACGAAAAAAATTGGCCAAATGAGAACGAATGCCAGAACAAAAGGAGGCAACCAGACGGAGACGACGGCTAAGACGGGTCTTTAAAACCAGAAAAAATAAAAAAAAGGAAAGCAAAGGACCGAAGCGTAGGAGGAAAAACCTCAAGCAATAAGCCAAGGCGGGTTTCCCTCAGATATAAGAAGGAAAAGCGAGCAATGAGCAGGATGACAATGTCCTCGTATTGTGTGCAGATTTGTCAGTTGATTTTGTTTTTTCTTTTTATTCCGCTTCTGGTTTTTCTTTTTTATTTTTTTGGTTTATATATTTTTTTTTTTTTGTTGCTGGCAAAAGTTCTTCGGCCGTTGCAAATTAAATTTTCCAATTCGCAACGCCCATTCTTTGGCCTTATTTTCCACCGGCTTCTTTCTTTCTTGCTTGCTTGCCCTGCCTTTGACTCAACCGTATTCAATTTTCTAATTTCGTATAAATTTCCAGGGAAAGTGGAATCATCTTAGCCGCAAAACAAGCCGGGGCCTAAGCCTCCGTTGAAATTAGAGACAAGAAACCACAATCAAGAGTCTTAGGGAAGTTCTTTTCTCAGGTCCTGCCGCCTCCATTAGGCAAAATTATGTTGGAGTTTTTGTCAAGGAGTTTTCGTGGAAAGTAATATCCTTTCGAGTAGAGGTAGCCAAGTCCCCCAGGGTCACAGAGCCTAAAAATTTGCCCAAAATTTGCTTTGAGTTGAAGAAGGCAACAAATATGATACAAATATTTTAACCAGGCCAAAATATTTATCTCGCTTCTAATGCGACTGAGTCCTTTTAAGGATGCTATCATCCACAGACCGGCACACACACACACACACACTCGCCCACACACACCCACTCAAAATGACAAAATAAATTCACTTCGCTTCGTGCCCAATTTTCCCGGCCATGCCAAAGTGAAAGCTCTGCAAAACGAGATTCCAAAACGGATCTGCTGCGATTTGAACTTGCCCAACATCTCAGCTTTTCCTCTGGATTTTCCCCCGCGCACCCCCCAGCCCCTCCACCTGCTCGCCAACATATTTGCATTCGTACTTTCCGTGTGTTGGTGCCTGTGTGCGTTTGTGTGTGTGTTTGCCAGCGTATTTCTCATGCATAATTTAAAGTGTTGCCTACATTTCGGGGCCGGCGCCGCCTTTAAAGAAAGTCCCCAGACTGACCCCACGTTCCGCAGCTAAGCCCCGGGCAATTAGTTCCTGTATATATATATAATTGATTCGTCTAATTGCGGAGACATGGAGCGGAGAGGATGCTGTAACAGGTGCACGACCAGGGTCATTACAAATCCGAGTCTAATTGTTGCCAAAGGTAATTGCTTGTATCAATTCGGGGCTTCTCATGTCGCAGCTTGTCGGAGCTAATTCATGGGGTGTGTGTGTGGGGGAATCTGAGGGGGAGGGGGGTTTGACGGAGCTGTCTGCACTACATATTTCATCATCAATTTTTGCAGTGCGCCCGAAAGGGCAGACACAAAACGCTGCATCAAAAATGCAAAGAGGGGTCTTTTTTTGGCATGTACAACTCTCAAGTAGGGATGACAGAAATATAACGATACTTAAATCGAAAGTGGATATCGATATATGTTCCAATAAGATTTTTTGATTTTTTAGCACTTACTTTAATATAAGATCTTCGGTTTTTAAAGTCCTAACCTTTATATTTTAAATAATTCAATAATTTTTAATATAATATACTTTAATATCGATAAATTGATATTTGAAATTTTCGATAAAAAGGGAAAGTGGATATCGATATATATTCCAAAAGGTTTTTGTGACTTTTTAGCACTTACATTGATATAAGAACAGTATTTAAAGGGAAAGTGGATATCGATATATAAGATCTTAGATTTTTAACGTCCTAACCTTCAAATTTTAAATAATTAAATAATTTTTAATTAAATAATAATTAATTAATTTAATATCGATATATTTGATATTCGATATTTTCGATAAAAATGGAAAGTGGATATCGATATATATTCCAGTACGATTTTGTGATTTTTTAGCACTCACTTTGATATAAGATCTACAACTTCTAATGATCAAACTTTCCTAACTTTTAAGCTTCCTAACCATCAAATTTTAAGCTTCCTAAACTTCAAATTTTAAATAAATAAATTGTTCCTAATATAATATACTATAATATCGATATATTTGATATTCGATATTTTCGATAATATATTTTCCCCAACCGTTCATCGCTTTCTATCGATATGTGCCGATGAATTCTGTTCTATAATCGATTTATAATTTTTCCCTTTCTTGTAGTACATAGCTTTTACCTTCTCGATAATTATACACATACATCCCTGTGCTCGAGCTCCAGTTTGGTGACCTTGAGCCGTGTGCTGCCGCTGCTGCTGTGCGAGTGCCACGCCTATTGAAAGGCAAGCGTCCGCCCCGACCTGCTCCAAAAACCCGCAACCCATCATCATCATCATCATACAACAAATTTCTTGGCTTTGCCATCAAACGCAGACTTTTTAATGGAAACGTGTTTGTTTTACCAAATGTAAAATGGCCAAAAAGCAAAAAAAAAAACAAAAAAAACACGAAGCTCGTAAATTGCAATCCGCAGAGAGCGAGAGCGAGAGCGATACTAGTACCTTCTGTCTCTGCCTGCAGCATATGTCAAAATTTAATGGCCGCCGCACAAAGAAAGAGTCAGCGAATGAGTAGGAGATAGAGATGGAGAAACAGAGATAGAGAAAGAAAGAGAGAGAAAGAACTGGAGCCATAAAATTAAACAAAACTAGAAGCACAAATTACAACAAAAGGCACAACCACTTACTCCCCGTTAGAAACAGAGCTTGACGCCTCTCGTTTATACTTTATATGGTTTATGTACTACCTATACCATATACTATATGCATATACCCATAAATATGCACAACTTTCGCTTCAATATTTTATGGTCAACAAAAGTTTTCGCCTTTTTTTATGGCCTGCCAGCTGAAATTATGGCTGATAAATACGCAGACCGAATAAGCAGCCATAGATCGACCATGGAAGTACCCGCTTAAATGGGTATATATTTTATTAGCAGGACTTGGAGAGGTTAAATGGATTGGATAGTTTAGTAATCCTTAGCTAACTAAGTTAAGTAGACTTTAAGAGCTAAATTTTCGAATTATTTGCTGCTACTTAAGACTTGAAGCTAATTTACATTAATTTCTTAGATAATAGTGAGCTCGAACTACGACTAAGGGACTTATTTATAAAGTTCCTTACAAGTAAGTCCCTTAGTGGTAGTTCAAGCTCACTATTTTCTAAGAAATTAATTTTAATAAGCTTCAAGTCTTTCAGTACAAGACTAAGTAATTTTAAAGTATATAAAACAGATACTTGAATAATTTTTTAACTCCTTTAAATTATAGTTTAGTTTATTTCTTGAATAAGAACTAAAAAAAATACATAAATACCCGTTTCTTGCTTGAAATCAAAGGATATTTTTCCCTGCAACAATTAAAGCCAACTCACAAATCAAAAGTTAGCCTAAACTACCTAACAAATGAAGAGGTAAGAAAGCGAAATCAAAATTTATGGCACTAAACTTGTGATCAGGTAAAGTTTTCCGTGTGACTTCAAAGTGAGCGCCGTCGTTGTCGTCAACTGCAATGGGCGAAAGTTTGGATTTAATTGCGCTGCCAGGCAGCCAGGCAGCCAGGCAGCCAGCAGGCAGCAGGCAGGCAGAGACATTTCAGTTAATTATGCCTCGATTTGGCTGCGAGTAAACAAAGTAATTAAAACGCAAACATGTTGTTGATGATACTGGCAGCTCGCACCCGAAAAACTCCTCCTCGAGCCAGCTGGCAATTGTCGAGAACTCCAGGACTTTCGCCTTTCGCCTAACTTATTTATGTTGGCAGACGACGGCAGCTGAATGCTGAATCCTAGATGCTACATGGTCGGGGCACGCATTAATGTTAATTATTGAGGCAAGTGACAATTTGAGTGATTTCAGCTTGGACAACAAAACAAACGGCGGAGCGGCAAAAACAATCACAGGCACAAACACTAAACACTGTGAACGGAGCGCCGGCGAAATCATTTTGACCAACACTTTTTGGCTTTTCGTCGACGTAGAGCAGGCCAGAGGCTGGGCCGGGTCGGGGGAAGTGTCCTGTCATTTGTTATCTGTTCGCTTTGACATATAGCTACAACCAAAAGCATTTTCCCTCACACTACAAAGTCGGGGTTTTACGCTTGATACCCTTACGCGGGCGCTTCTTTACTTTTAGTGAGAAGTTGGGCTTAATTTTGGCCAAAAGATTTGTAATAAAAACTAAAATAAACAAGTAAATAAATAAATTAATACAAATGCTTTTGAAATACTTAATATTTCTGTGAAAGCATAGTTAAAGTAATACTTTACATTTAGTTTTAAACTATATAGATGCTTAAATGTAATGTTTATTGGTTATATTAAAATATAAACTAAAGATTGGCTTGGCTTATATTAAATACACTATTTTTTGGTGACAGAAATATTTGTTAATTTTTATCAAAGAGGATTAAAGTAATCATCGAAAAGCCTTAGAATTTAAAAGAATTATTTTGCTTTAAGCATGGTTTGTGGAAAAGGTTTAAACACAGTTTTTAAATATTTAAAATAAATTCAATTAAATACGTATTTCCCCTCTAAAACCTCCCAGTTTAATCCCTGAAAACCTCCTGCAAGTGCTTCAAATAAAAATGTATTTCCCAGAGTATTTCCCACATCGGTTCCCGAAAGTTTCCCAACGTGTTGCCCTATATTTTTTCTGTACTCTGTTTTATTGTATTGCGACAACGTGGCCGCAGCGTTTTCACGCGCAGACACATTGCCAATTACACCTCCCGCCCACACACGCACACTCACACATGCAGGGCAGGGCAGGGAACCGGAGGGGAGAGTTTGGAATGAATCGTGAGAAATGTCAACACTGTGACATGGCAAAGTGGAAATGGTAATTGCGTGTTAATTGCTTTACGCGTTCCAAGTGCTTTCACCATTCACACGACGGCCGACCGGCCTCTCTCTCGCTTTTTGTTCCTATTTCTAGAGCCGTCTCTCCGTGTCTCCCTGCCGGGTGCCCTCCTGGTCCCCCCCATAAAACGCAAACGCAACTAATCAATCTGCCACTGCAATGCGTCCATAGAGCCCCGAGATTCATTCAGCCAGTATCCAACATGGCAGCCTCTGCAAGGTGGCACCACGTTGCGTATGAGCAATGTGTGTGCGCCCATCGAATGCAATTGATTTTCATCTCAGTTCGTGTGAGAAAAGCAAGGCGAGAGAGAAAGGGAGAGAGAAGACTACGCAATGTCACTTTAATCTTCAATCAAAGCTGGGAATGTGCGACTTGTGTTATGCACATTACGCATACGACGTGTGTGCGCCGGAAAACTTTCGCAAGTGTCTGCCACTTTCCTCTGAATACTTCGTTAGGCTTGGCCAATAATTTGATCAAGAAATGATTTCTGGAATGTTTCATAAAAGGGAAAAGCATACAAAATGTGTTGGTAATTGTTGAAGTAAAATTAATTTACTGGCGGTTAGTCTTTGTTATGCTTTCGCATAGTTTTGTCCAAGGAAAAGGTAGTTTTTTATATTTACTTTTCTGTTAAATAATAGATATGTATATAATAGCTTTTAAGTTATCCGTTCTAAGGGTTAAATTGGCTTTTTAACTTTATTTTATTGTCTAACCGCACAAGAATCCCTGACTGATTGCTGGAAAATTGCTCAAGTCAATATCAATTGTTAGTTGGCATTTAGTTTTTGATTTGCTCTTAAGTTTATTGGTTTATTTATTTATGATTTATAGCTCACTTCAGTGGAGAACGGGTAAATGGTTTCTATTTATTATTAAACTAAAATAACAACCTACACTTCCTTTATTTCATTAACCAGCCAATGGCCTATAAAAACAAATGGCTCATATAAAGTGCAAATAATTGAAAGATCCTTTTTTCTAGAAGGCCTTTAAGCTTTTTCATTTCCTTGCCAAACAACCTGCCAGGTAAATAAAAAAGTACTTATTGTCCTGAGTATTTTTCTTTATGCTTTATGGCCAAAACTCAAAGAAACAACTCAATTCCATGCTCGTGAACACAATTCTTTAATCATTCACGCATATATATTCATTAAGGGCTGTGACAGTGATTAGCCAGAAGCCATTTGGTTATTGACTTGGCCGCTTACCGCTGAACCTGCCTCCGCTCCCTCCATACAACACCTGAGGATATCATTGGGCGTCACATGTTGACATGTGTTGAACCAGAGCTCCCCTAAGAACGTTATGACTGTCAACATGTTTATTATTCACCTGTGCATGGAACACTGGGGCCAAGTTATTAAAACTTTGCCACATTACCGTTCAGGGGAAAAGTAAGGGGCAGGAGCAGGACCAAGCTGAGGACAAACAATTGGCAAACACATTTCGGTAGCAGTAGCAGCAAAAAATGTAATAAAAGTTCACAAAATGCGACGTGTTTGCTTAAGTATTTTTCAGTCGGCGGATGGGGAAGTGCCTTCTACGTCCCCTGCTCGTGCTGATTGTGATAAATGCGACAAAGACATGTGTAAAATATGCTTCATGTGCGTTATTATTGCGTTTTATGGAGGAGGCACACACCTTTATGCCTGTGACAAACGCATTCCAGGATGTCGCTGCTGACTTGTCGAAATGTTTGCCAAGTGTTTGGATATTTTGTCGTATTTTTTTTTTGTTTTTTGCTGGCAAAAGTTATCTCACGAACGACAGGAATTCGCTTTTTAATTATAAGTACTTCCACTCCATAAGTATTTCCGCCCGAACGGCGTGGGTCCCAGTCCCAGGAGCAAGAAGTGAGCATTCTGTGGGACTCCCATCTCTCCCCACGGTCACATAATCCATAACTGGGAGCAAACATCAGCAGGATAATCAAAGGAGGCCTCAAAAAAAGACGAGTACAAAATACAGGGAAATAAACAAAACAGATTCCCTAGAGTGTAGGATCCGCACATCTCGAATTGTTTACGCAAAATACGCGCACTCGCCATATAGCATATATATATCTTCCTTATATGCAAACACATAAGCCAAGGAAGACATAAAGCATGTTTGCAAAAGTTAAACCAAAAAAAAAAGAAAGAATGGAGAGACAGATGAAAAGGACGAGGAGCCAAACATTTTAATAATAGCACAAAAGGCTGAATGCCCAAAAACGTAGCCCAGCCACGCCTCTCCCAAAAGGCTCGTCCCCTTTTCAAAGGGGTCCCTGGCTTGTTTATGATGGAAGCCCCAAGTCAATCCGCACCCTATACACCCCATCCCCTTGCCTTTCACAACCCTTTTTTTCCTGATTCCGTCTGTGTGTGTTTGTTTGATTCAAATGATTTGTTGTGCGGCTTTTGAGAGATTTCCAGCTGCAATTAAACTGAAAGAGAGTACAGTGCGAATTCCCACAGAGGGAACGGACTGCCCTTTAAGCCTTTAATGCGTCGAAAAAAAAGCTGAAGTAGTAAAGTTTTTTTCGTGTGAGGAATATTGGTAGTATTTATCAGCATTAAAAGGTTAAAGGTAAATCGTAATAAAATAAATAAATCTTACAGGGAATCAGAGAGGTATTAAAATATGGCAAATTGACTTGCAGGGGATTATTTTTAAGGTTTTGAGAGGATTAAAGAATTTATAGGAGACGATAATGTCAGGTAAATCAAGGTATCAGTGAATTTTATAATGTTTTTATAGTTTAATCGAATAAATAAAGAAATAGAACTTATAGAAAAAATAAAAACAAATTAGTAAAGGCAAATAAAGGAATATAAAACCCATTATTACAAGTCTTTACAGAAATAAGAGTCCCACAATTTCTTCATAGTATTGTTTCAGCTATTGTGGCATTCTCTGTAGCCTTGCTTTGATTTGCAGAGTAACCACCTGGTGGAGGCTTCCACCTGGCGGAGCGGAGCTCCTCGCTTCTCCTGTGACAAACATTTCCGCCGCAGCTTCCTCTTGCAGTGCATTTTTCCCGCCGCTCCCCCTTTTCGAGCATAATCAATTAAGCAAAGTGCACTCGACTGCCGGCAGTCGGTGGAGTAATGCAAATAAATGTGGCAACACGGCATACGGGGCGCATACGCAACGTGAGGGCCACTTGGCTCGACTGTGCCTTTTTTTCTGGCTTCTTCTTATTTCATTTGAATCCTGTGCGCAGTTTTTTGTACTTAGCACTTAAGGCTGCCATTTCATAAAATATAAAACCATTAAAAAAGCGAAACAAGCTGAAGTGGCAGCCCCATTAATTGCATTTTAATTAATTTCAGTTTCTCTGCTGCTGCATATGTAATTACGGCTGCTGGAGCGTTAATTGCTCCGACCAGGTAATGTACATCTCTCTGCTGCCTCCACAAGCACATAACACATGCACACAGGTAAAGCCAGAAAGTTAAAGACAAACTCTTGACATTTGCCATTTAGCATTTAACTCGCAACTGTCCACAACACAATGAAGTCTATTTTGGCTTTGGTTTTTGTCTCTGGCACTTGAACTTCCTGGATTCCTGGTCAAGGTCCCGACATTTGGCATTCATTGCCACCTGAGTTATCCTAGCCCCTTTCCCCCGTCGCATAATAATGCGATTAAAACTGTCAAGTCGAGTGCTTGAGCAACAGTGGTGGCCGGGCCAGTAAAAACAATAATAAGGTGAATCACAGGGCCAGAGCCAGAACCGAAACTAAATCTATGGCTATAAACAGGGTCTGCAGATCCCGGCCAGAGGCCAGACTGCAGTCCTTGGCCCTTGGCCACGTCGAGCAAATAAACAAACAATTAAAAATAAAAGCGTTAGCAAAACAGAAACTACTGAGGGTTGGGTTGGGTAACTGAGAGTGAAGAATAATCACAACGAAGCGGGAATATCCTTAAAAATAAGTGTAATACAATAAATAAAATAAAATAAAGCTAAACAAATGCGTGTTGTATCTAAGTTTTATTATTTAAGTTCAAAAAAATGCACACAAAATGTTTATAGTGTCATGACACAGTGCACAAGTTTTCATTAATTAGAGGCTTCATTAGAACCTTGAAAGAGACAAATATATGTGATTTTCGGTACGGATTTTTTTCGTAGTGCAACTACGGTCACACTGGCTTAAAAGTAAACACAGAAGGAAAAATGTCGAAATCTGCTTTTA